>JANHFT010010085.1:0-25626 GCA_032467955.1 Pseudoxenodon macrops | reverse complement strand
TGTATCTGCCTACTTTTTCTTTATAAGCTTCTTATAATTTTTGTAATCTTTTAAATAATGTCACAGTACTGTTTCTAACTGTTGATAAACTTCATTTAGTGTTGAAAAATTACCAGGGTATGGTAGGATAAAAATATAAGTTTATATTTAAAAATACAAAGATAAAAGTAGTTTTACATAGTGAATTGGAACAGAAATGTTGCAGAGGAAGAAAGCAAATCTTTTTTTTCTAAAGTAAAGTAGCCATTAGGTTATTATTAGAGTAATAATATAAAAGCATAATATAAATCCAAAGGAGTAGACTAATTCGGAGTCCTATCTTCATAGTAAGGTTGTTCTCCAACACATTACATTCTAGCAGAGCAGGCAAGCTCAGGGAAACTGAAGATGGCGGCAATGATGGAGGAAATGAGGCGTTGTGGTGATAAAAAATTATTCTACTCAGTGAAAAAAGGGAAGGAGAGGAAGAGGAGAAGAGGGAGCAGAAATAGAGGGAGAAGGAGGAGATGAGGGAAAATATGCAGAAAAAATGAAGAGAAAAAAGAAAGAAGCAAAAAAAAATGTCTGAGTAGTGAGCTGGAGGACTGACAAACTGCAAGAATAGCTGTATACTAGGCAGCTGAGTGGCAAGCTGCACAGTGGCATATCCAGAGACCTGAATGAGTTTGCAACCCAACAGAGAAATGGCACAATGGTGAAGAGTGAGTAGAGCCCAGAAGGCCAGTGAAGAGCAGCAATGAGTGAACTGGCATTGGGGTAGCAGTTGAGATGGTAAACTGGCAGAGCAGTGGCAGAAGCGCTTACAGACTTTTTGATACTGTTGGAAGAAATGTCCATCTGGGTTCAGTTCCAAGTGGGAAAGAAGACACTGGAAACATGGAGGCTGTTTGGAAAGATGGTTTAATGGTGGACAGCAGGACCACATGGTTTGAGGTTCTGGGGGAAAAAAATGATCACATGCTTCAAGATGTTGAAGAAGAAAAGAAGGGCCTTGCTGAGAGTCCCTGAGAACTTTATACCCTGTTGGGCTCCATCCCAGACCTTCCTGTTCCTGTGTAAGGAATGCACTTTGATTGGCTGTCAGACTCCCATGGGGCAGGGGTCTTCGCTAACTTTGTAGGTTGTCTGTCAGGCTTGGTTGAGCCTTGCTGGGTAGTAATGTAATGAAAGGGCTTTGGGCAAATCCTAATATGGTTGTCCCTTGAGGTAGATCTTTGTTATGTAGAATAGACTGGTCCAGGCCATTAACAAATGTGAGTTTGTTTCTGCTTCTCTTTTAGGGGAAATATTCTGCCTTTTTAGTATATGCTAAAATATTTCATTCCTCTAGGAGGGGGATATGTGCTAACTTCCTTCAATACTATGGATAAAAACATCCCATTTATTTTATGTTTATGGAAAGTAGGCTTACAAAACCTTACCTTCAGGGCAGATAAAAACATGGATTTAGATTATTGTATCCCAATGTCTTATTTCAGATTAAGCTGAGAACCCCCCAAAACTGCCTTGAATATAGGCAGCAAATAAATTTGATGAATATTTTTTTTAATAGTTTTGTCAACAAAACCTGGAGAACAATTTCTGGAGGAGTTTCTATTATAAAAATGTGAACATTGAATTTCCATAAATTTTTAAGACTCTAACACCCCAGGTTGGCTATGGCAGAAATTGAAAAGAAATATCAGCCAAGTTCAAATTTGTTTTTAATACAATCTTGGACTCTATAGAGACACTGCAGGGTGAAATAACTTCCCTATCAAAAGTAGTCCTGCAGAACAGAATAGCCTTTGATTTATTAACTGCTGCCCAAAGGGGATTTTGTGCCTTATTACTTGAAAAATGTTATTTTTATGTGGATAAAGGTGAGAAAATTGAGCAAAATGCCCAGGTTTTAAAGTATGCAATAAAGATTTTTTATGTATCTTTTGATGCAGCCAAATATAGTTTTTGGACTTTTTTTTCATGTTTTAACCTCACTCTTTCTAATGCTGGATACTTGAGAAAAACAGTTTTAAAAATTTGTAATGTAAAGTTTAAAATATTATCTCCTTTAATTTTAATCATTGTGTACTTTATTCATGGTGCCTCTTTAATTAAGTTGCATTGTTTAAAATATAAAACAAATGTTGGGGTTTGGGGGGATGTCAATCCACTGAGGTAAGAAATAGAACTACAACATTCAAATGGACTTTTTAATAATAATAATAATAATAATAATCCTTGAGAAGGACTCAATAGGTGGACAAAAATGGCAGATTAGACTCAAGAAGAACCAAAAGCCCTGATAGGAAAATCACAAAAACAATGACAATAAATCATTTATGCATTGATGTTAAAAGAGTCTACTTACTAAGAAAAATAAGATGGGTGTGAAATGTTGCAAGTACACCAGACAGTTGAAGAAGAAGAAAACCCATTGGAAGTATACAGTATATGAAGGACAGTGAAGAAGATGCACCAAAGATAAAAAGGTGACAGTTTCCAGTCATGTCCAACTCTAGGGGACATAATGATTCACAATGACAACATTATCCGCAGACGTTTATGTACTCATGTGACCAGCATGACTATACACTGAAGGTGCACAGAGCACTGTTATTTTCCCACGAAAGTGGTACCTATTTATCTATTTGCAATTACTTGCTTTCGAACTGCTACATTGGCAGGAGCTGGGACAAGTAATGGAAGCTCATTCCATCATGTGGTATTTAGGCCTCAAATTGTCAACCTTCTGTTCAACAAGCCCAGTTTCTTATCCATTTGGCTGCCACACTGAAACTAGTATACCAAAGAAGGCCTTATTGATTATTGAAGAGACTAAACTGGCCCACAAGAAAGACCAAATAAAGAATAGAAAATAGAGATGTGTCATGGCAAATTATTACATGGCACGTATGTACAAGTATGTACAAGTATGCAGAGCAGATAACAAGATATGTCAATGGCTAAAATCAGGAAAGTTGAAGAAAGGAATAGAGGGGCTAATTTTGACTGTACAAGACCAAGCCTGAAGAACAAAGCCAGACAGCTACAAATAGCAAAAGCTATCCCTGCAAAGAAGATGGTTACAAGGATTAAAGTAATTAAAATTAATATAACATCTATTGTTATATTACAGACCAATTAGTTTGCCTACAGTAAAGCAGTTGAGGTTACAGAAGAATGAGTTATCAAAATGAGCAAGCCCAAAGAAAATCATATTGAAACCCAAAGTGAAAGATCAGATTGGAGGCAAAGATAAGGAAATATCAATAGCACTTATATACCACTACATAGTGCTTTACAGCCCTCTCTAACTGATTTCCAGAGTCAGCATATTGCCCCCAACAATCTGGGTCCTCATTTTATCAACCTTGGAAGGAGGTTGGAAGGATGGAATGCTTAGCTAGTGAGAATCAAACTGCTGCCAATCAGCAGAATTAGGCTGCAATATTGCATTCTAACCATTGCACTACCATGACTCCTTAAATTAAGATCAGATAAAGAATATAGTGAGTGAGTGAATGAATGAATGAACAAAATCTGAAGAATGTAAGGATCAAGGTAAGCTTAATAGAAATACTGGTTTAGTATCCGAAAAGTTGAAGAAACTTTGGAAATCATAAAGCAACAAATAACAGCACTAATTAATTGAATGCTTATGAGGCATGAATAATCAAAATTAAGCAAAATCTATAACCTCTAAAGAGGGTTCAAGAAATGTGCTTTTCAACTGCCTATATTTGGTCATTCAGATTACTGTACTGTATTTTGTCAAAAAGTATTCAGTTAGTAGTAATTAACATAGTCCCTTTCCCCCTAGCACTTTCAGGGCTATGTAGTCTTTTGGCATTGGCAATTTCTATTGTAAATTTGCTTCTAGTTTTGCTTCTGTAATTACAATCTACTTCGTCTATCAATGTGGATTTTCTTTAAGTGGGATTTCTATCTGTAAATAAAGCTTTTCTGATCAGAAGGATTTGGAACACTTACAGAATTCTTACAGGCTCATACAGCATTAGGTTCAGTGGGGTACATTTCTTTTTTATATTTTAAATATTATATATTTTACATTCTTATGTTGCGTAATGACTGTTACAATGAAAGTAGGAGAAAGAGACCTGAGATATAAACCCTGGGCCTATCATTGCGCATGTACATATACAATCCGATTTATAACACCGGATTTTATTCCCAAATGTGGCTTCTTCTAATACCAATACAACTTTTGCTTATCTAGGGTGATTGTATTTGAAAAGTCAGACTTTGCCTATGATGAAGTGCGGCAACAAGATTTGGCTATTTCTACTTCCAAAGCTATAGGGCCATGATGATGAACCTATGGCATGTGTGCTAGAGGTGGCACGCAGAGCCCTCTCTGTGGACACATGCATCGTTGCCAACTGCTCCTCTTCCATTTTCCGGAGCGCTGCAAAACAGCCTGAAAAATGGCCCAAAAACAGCCCAGAAATTGGCCTGAAAAACAGCCTGAAACGACCAAAAAACAGGCATATGCACACCGGCCAGCTGGTCTTTGATTCTGGTGCTCTGGCATGTGCGCATGCACGCACATTCTGGTTTGGGCACTCGGTGCCGAAAAGGTTCACCATCACTTCTATAGGAGGAAACAAAGCTATAATGGAATTTAAACAGTAACTAAACTTTTGGAATTCTGCTGCCCATCATTTTTCTAGTGTCACAAAACAGTTGTGAGAGGAACTAATTAATTCAGACACTGAAACAACCAATGTAGCAAGTGGGAAAGATTTTACTGCAGCAAGTAGTTCCAACATCTTCCTCAGCCAGGACTGAACAAACGCAAACAATTAAAGTGAAGCAAGACAAAAATTTAAATAATTTCAATTACCTGATGGCTGTTTAGTTATAGGATATCCACATTTCCTTTCTCTTTATTCTTCCTTAAAAGTATTTAAAAAGCCGAAGCTATTTAAGATCCCTCAACTTCTTCCCTCCCATACTTCAAAAGTTGACCTAATGTTCATAGGCATTAGAAGAGCTCTACTTTTTCCCAAGAAAAATTGTGGTGCTGTATACAATGTCTTCATTCATATTATAGAGAATATGGCCATTTTATAAAAGATGCACAGCTAAAACATCTTAAGAACACAATGGTTAAATTTAAGCAAGGCTTGAAATATTCCAAGTCTAAGCTATCAAAAAATGATAGAAATTATATATGAAACAGTTTTCACATTAGTGTGCATTTTTACACTGGAATAATTTGCTCTTGATACTGAAGCTTTTCTCATTTTCCCGTTTTACTTTTTCCCCCATTGCTGTGCTACTTATGTACTACATTTGCTAATAGCTATCTCACCAAGCTAACCTCATATTTTTCCTTGTTATTCTATCCTTGAATTTCCCTTCTTGATTTTCCACTGTTATTCTAATACATTGTCAATATTACTGCATCTTTTCCCCACCTCTGAAGAGATTCTTAAGAGGTTAAGTTTCTCAGGCTAGGTTAAGATTGACCTTCACCTGCCTATAAGCATGCATTGTTTGAATTTCTTCCTGTTTACACTTTTCAAGGTTTGTTAAGTCCTTATAATTCAATAAGTGTTGTGAATAGTTTTGTCTAACACTGTCCTTAATTGCTACTAATAGCTGAATCTTGTGACCATTTAAGCCCACTAAAGATGTACTCTCTGGCATTGTTTATATAATTTCCTCTCCATTGTTTGCACTGTCCTATTGTCTTTAACGCTTACCTATATGCAAAGAATATATTTAGACTTGAATAAAATGTTATAAAGGGGACAAGGATATAACAAGGCAAGACAAATATGTCTGTGATGTGCTTCTCCGATTTATGGAATTTAAAAATAAAGTTCCATTGCCTTTTGTCCTTGCTGATAATTTCTTCAAGAATATGATCCCACAGTGTCAGAAATGAGGCATCTGGATGTTAAGTGGATCACAAATATTTGATGTGATGCACTGTCATGTAGTCATTCTTGTTACATTATAGACCCAAACAGAAATAGAACTTGCACCACTGAACACTTCATCAGTTATAAATATGCTGTTCCCCTGTTGATACTTCAGTTTGTTGAAACTATTGATGGTTGTTTTTATCCATGTCTATATGCACTGAGCCACAAAACCTGGGTAGGCACGGCTGGGGGGGTCATGTGATTGGGGGGGAGTGAGTGACATCGAATTGGCCACGCCCACCCTGGTTTTGTGGCTCTGACTGTTTTGTTTTCTACGGGAAACGGCCCCAAGTGGCTCTTTGAGTGTTTAAGGTTGCCGACCCCTGGCCTAGAGTTAAGTCTGACAGGACTTCATAGAATGCATTTGAGGAAATCCATGCTAAATATTTATAGATGTAAAGTGACCTATTTGAAAACACAAGCTGATTATAGTGCTGTGCCAACAGTTCAGTTAGAAACAGCTCCATGTGCTGACCAATTGGTTTCATGTGGCTTATGTCCAAATTTGATTATTCAGTCGATATACACATCTAAACTGGGTTTAGTTATCAGACTAATACAATTATTAGAGTCTGAAATGTTTTGAGATAAGGGATAAGAGCAGCAAAAAGCTAAGCTTATCCGTGACAACTGAGGGAATGCATCAGGGGAAGGGAAATAATGGCCCTGGGAATATCAGAAAGTGGGTGGGCCACTAGGATTTGCCACATTGGCAACCGTGGCTGAGGGAAAACAAGAAGAAAGGAGGAAAGTTATAATAAGATGGTTTATGGATTTGGCATGCTTAGAACTGCTTGGGAAGGAGGAGAAATGCATAGCAGATTTGCCTTCTCATTCCATGAACACCACTTGAGGATTTTGTTTTGGTTGAAACAGCAATCCAATTTTGTTGCAGCTAAATCATGGCCCATCTGGAATGGATCAGCAGAACGTTTGCAATACACTACCATTGTTTCAGGTTTGAAACAAAACACATTTTCCATTTCATGCACTCTTGTAACTGATTCATATGCCATTATTAAGCAAGAATTTAAAATAGGATGTGATTTTTCTTGGAAAAAAGTTGATAGATATCCAAAAGCAGAGATATCTTTTGTGTCACATTACTCACACTAACAAGGCAAAAGATTGCAATAATGTATTTTTCCAGAATGCAGAGGGTCAGATAAAGTATGTTTATTGTGACAAGACTGTGAAGCAATACGAAAGAAATCCAATGACTGCTAGTTATCCAGTGTGAGCACTGTTTGTAACAATTATTTTTCAAAAGTCTTCTACCTCTTTTTCCTTCTACTTTGCTCAAAGGATTGGAAGCAAATCTCTTTTGGACGGTATTGTTTCCCTGTGTTTCTAGTTTTTGGTAAAAATCCTGTTCTAGTTTCATGTTGTGTATTGTGACTATGTGAAAACTATCTAGAGAAAGTAGAGGGTACTTTGTACTGTCTGATTGTACAATGTTCTTCTTATACAGAGTTCTAATTGTTCATAATTACACAATTATGAATTGTTTAATAATGAGTAAATAGGAATGGATGGTATAAAGTGCTATCCAGTGTCGAAGGTATGACACAACAGATAGTTGTTGCTTAACAATCCCAAATGGGACTGGCAACTCTATCTCTAAACAAAATGGTTGTTAAGCAAGACATTGTGTGACTGCAATAGACTTACAACTTCACCTCTGCTGCAGTTGTTAATTGAATCCCCATAGTCATTAAATGAAACGGCAACTTGCTACTTTACCTCCAGTTTTCCATTGACTCTACTTATTGGACGTCATCTTTGAAATGCAAAAATGATGATCATGTGATCTTGCCTGCTAGTTGCGAAGTACCTGAATTTTGATCATGTGACTGCAGGGATGCTGCAATGATTGAAAGTGCAAGCACCAGTCATAAAGTTGCTTTTTCAACACCATTATAACCTGAAACAATTGCTAAACAGAGAAGTCGTTAAGTGAGAATTACTTGTACAGGAGCAGAAACAATAAGAGAGACAATAAGTTTAATACAAAATCAAAAATACCATTCAAGGGAGGGATCAGTACTAGAGTTACTAGGTAAAAGAAATGAAAGCCAAAGAAAAATTCCAAGTTCTTCACCTTATATGTGGAAACTGAGAAAATTGTTTCTAGATTAACTTTAGGAATTCTCTGAAACTTCAGTGTGGATACTAGCCTGGCGTCATGGAAAGTGGAAAAACTCTTTTGGTCTGGACTGATTCATTGTGGGAGCAGGCAGTCTTTTAAGTACTATAGTTTCAAGCCTTTTAGGACTTTAAAAAAACATAACCAGCACCTTGAATTACATGCTACATATTCTGTTCTTTTGAACCAGTTTTAAGGCTAATGAAATCTATGTATAATTAACTGTGTATCATACACTTCAGGAAAACTGATACTGAAAGCACAACCAAAACCGGGACTGTGGTAGGATTGTGGTGGTGATGGGGAAGGAAGACAGCCCTGGTACTAAATGCGATTACACAAAGAATTTAAACAATTTAATTATTTGAATTTTTAAAAAAGCAGCATCTATTGTTGGTTGCCTACCTCATTGTGATGATGGTGGTGGTGGTGGGATATTCTGGAAGGTATTAGTGAAACATATTAGGCATATATGTCAAGAAAGTATAATCTCAGCAAGATGACCCAAAGCATGATGGTTGTCCCAGCTAAAATAAGCAGGCATCTATATTGGGCAGCAGCAATATGGAAATATGCTGCAGACAAAAGGTCACAGGGGCAATGGAAAAGGCATCAATTAATAGTGCCCATGAGAAGGCAATGGTAAATCATTTTTATTTATATATCAAGAAAACCATGTGGATAAAAATCAACCCAGATTTCTCACTAGTGGTACAAATAGCAGGAAATATTATGTGAAGACCTACCTCTCTGAGGGAAAGGTGGAAGGAAAGAGGAGAAGAGGATGACCAGCAGCACAGTGGATGCTTCAATAGTGGTAATGGATGCACCATTGGAACACTTGAAAGACCAGGTTAGGGGCAGATCAATATGGAGAAAATCTAATAAAAGAGAATATATATAGCTCACGGTTGAACATTGGGGTCCCTTGTATTCTGCTTGATTAGGATATTGTTTTCTGCTAGATTGTTTGTCTAATGTGAGTCCCTGCTTATCTGGGTATTGTTTGCTGGTGAGGAAGAGTTCTGGTCTTTTTATTTCCTTCTTAGCTTTTTTTAATTGTCTCTATTGGAATGATATGTAAATGTGGTTTATTTCTCTGTGCCTATTGTTGGCTAGATTTGTCTGAATGCCAAGCTTCCAGAAATTCCCTAGCAGTTGAAACTAGGGCTGAATCTATCTATGAGTTGTGAGATTAAAGAGTTTTCATCATGTTTTCTGTATGATAGTTGGTATTTATGGATGCTCTCTGCTAATTTTCTGACTGCCTGTCCTACATTGTGGTTGTTACAGTCTTTACACTGTATGTTGTATATGACTCTTGTTTTTGTGCTAGTGAGTGGTTTTGTGTGTGTGTGGCTTACTTAGGATGTTTTGAATCTTAAAGTTAAGACCGAGCTGTTTTATGTACTGCATAGATTTTGAATTCTTAACATCTAACAATATACAGGGCAATTTTACTGATCATTTGAAAATATACATCTGAATGAACAGTTCCAGCTTGCTGTACATATTATTCATGGAAACACTCAATTTTACATGGTTCTTATTTGTTGATACATATCTGTGTTCCAGAAAGAGATAAAGGTTTTATCTTTAACTTTGTATTATAGATATAGTTGCTATGGTAACTTGTATTAATAACTGTGTATTGTTAATTTTGCATTGAGAGTCGAGGAAAGGTAAAAAATCAAGAATCTATTTGTCATTGAGTGGGAGATTTTGCATGTGCAACCATTTCTAATGAAAACACAAATTGTTTAGTTGGAATAATAGTTACAGTTTTGTTTTGTATTCTGAAGCCTTGATATGGTTGTGCCTTATAATAACAAAAAGTATCAGTCGGAATCAGCAGCTGTGGTACACAAACCACAAGTGGATCAGGAAAAGTACAAAGAAAGACCAAATGAGAGAAGGAGCCCAGAACGGAAAGGAGGAAAAATATAAAACTAGATGAAGAAATGAGAACACAGCCTATTGTCTATTAAAATGCCTCATTTTGTCTTCAGGTTCTACCTTTTCACAAAGGGTACTTGCCCCCTACATTTCAGTGGTTGATGAGTTATAATTTGAACACAGAGTAGTAAGATATGGACTTTTTCCTTTTCTCCCTCTAGTGGTAAGACTTTAAAAAATTGTGATGGCTGTACGTATGACATTGTCCTTTTTTGCACTGTTAATGGTGGTGGTTTTTTTTCTTTCTTAGATGCAGCAGCAGATTATTAAATGTTGAAGATGTTCTGACAAGTTTTGACAACACAGGAAATGTTTGTAAGTAATGACTTTTGTTCTTGATTATAATTGTTTTATTAACAAAATTTAGCATGTATCTCAGTACAAAAATCTGTTCCAAGGTATTTTTTCAATGTGAATATCACAGAAAGAAAACCAGAATTAAAATCAGGCAAAGAGGAGAAAGTAACTTAAGTGCTAGTAAGTAGTAGTATTGTGTAGAAGCCAGGCACTATAGCAGGACTATGAAACCAAAATAAATATAAACCTATACAGTTTTATACATGTAAAAATCTACATGTCTTAAACAAAATAAGATAAAACTAATGTTTAGCACAACTTATTTAAAAGTGATCACAAAGAAGGTATATAGTAAACTGAATGTTTTATCATCCTCTTTAAAAAATATAGCAGTAGCAAGCATGAGATGTAATAAACAATTTAATAAGTGCTTATATTGAATAGCTATGACTTTAATTGCATTTGAAACATTTTTCTTCCTTGTGTAATTATCTGTTGAAATATCTGCTTCACACGGAACCTTGAAAGCTGATGATAATATCATATATTTATACATTGCAATGGGTTGCGAGAACATTTTTGGGAAACAGGAGGAAGAGCTTCAGCCTAGACAATGATCTGATAAACAAAACTTGTCTTGAAAGGAGGAATGAGGTTGGAGTACACACACACGCACGCACGCACGCCCAGTTATCTGAAAGTAAAGACAGGATAGTGGCAGTGTTTTCAGAGATGCAAGAATCTGTTATTGTAATCTTACAATAAGGGCAGTGTTAGTACTCATGGAGTACTGGCATCCTGAAAAATAATAAATACTGAATAAACACACTGGAACAAAAGTGCCTTAATTTATAAAATGAAAGTAGATTCATTGTTTCATTCATACATTTAGTACAATAATTTATTGGGGGTGAGGGGAGAATATTCCATGAAATGGAGGTCATGACTAACAGACTTACTTGATCTTCATATCACCTCACAAATATAAATAAATACATACATTTGCTTCATTTTTTTCAATCTGATTTAGAACAACTAAATATAATAACAAATAATTTGAAATTATTCATCAAATTAAATATTTTGACATAGCACTTTGCATCCGTTTGGCTTTCTAGGCCCGTTTATTCAGAGATTTCTTTTGACACATAATTAACTTCCTTAAGTATCATCATTACATTAGGGAATCTACATATGTATAATACCAATTATCTTTGAGATCAAGATTAACAATGACTGTGCATGCAAAGTAACACTGAATCTCAGTTTAATGTAGAAAATATAATTATCAACAAAGGTTTTAGTTCTCTTTCAATTTATTCATTTGAAATATTATTTATTATGGAAAGGGTATGCCATTCAGAGAGCCAATTACCCATGTCACAATACAACTCTATTAAGAGTTAGGTTTCCTTCAAGTTATCGTAGTATAGACGGATATATTGTATATTAGACGATTTGAATGTTGGAAAATCCTGAAATATTCATTCTTATTCTCTGATTGTTGCTACTGGTGTATGAGTGCATATTTTTAGTGCTGTTTTCAGATGTTGCAACCCAATTATCTTGTCTTTTCCCCTTAGTAGTTCTCTATGCAGTTTCCCATCTGTTGAACTTTGGAGGAAGTTTTAAAACCCAGTACTTATTGCAGATTCTCTTTCAGTAGCTGTCATTGTCCTTATTCAGACAATATGCTTAACTGGATCATAGGAGAAGAATCTATGGTGCAATCTTCAAAACCCAATTATTTGACCTAGCCAAGTAATCCACACAGGTTTAACTTTAACACCCCAAGACCTGGGTTTTGTTGGGACTAAGTTAAATTTGCCTGAAGTTTACTGTATTTTTCAGAGTATAAGACACACTTTTTCCCCACTAAAAGAGGCTGATAATTTGGGTGCGTCTTATACTCCGAATGTAGCTTTTTCAAAGCTTTTTTCAGACTTAACGAGGTGAATGAAGTGATCTTTGCATGCTTTTTTCATTGCTACTTCCTTCAAAGAAGCTTTTTTTCAGACCTAACAAGGTGCTAACGATCTTCCCGGCTTTGCAGACTTTTTTCATTGCTATTCCCTCTGAATAAGCTTTTTTTCCAGCTCTAACCAGGGGATAAAATAATGTGCTGAAATTGAGCAGATTAAGGATGCTAGCCAGATGAATACCTGGTAGGCAGATTTTTTCCCCTATTTTCTCCCCAAAAAGTAAAGTGTGTCTTATACTCAGGTGCGTCTTATACTCTGCAAAATACGGTAATTTTCATCTTCAGTATCCACAATAGAGACAAAATCTCTATTCCATTTCTGGGATCTGTTTTGTCCCACTCCTGGAAACCATAAGGGAGGAACAAAGGGAACAGAAGAGGGAAGTATGAGAACGACTGTTCCAAACTTGTCCATGATAACCTGGCTTTGATTACAGTATGTCACTGTTCCTTTTTTGGGGTAAGTTAGGGGGAGAATAAGAGGCAAGAAATTTGGAGGAAAGTGATTACTAATCAGCCTTGTTGGTATCAAATTTGAGGATGGCCCCCAATCAATCCTCTCATTTCAAATCACGTGCTTCTGGGAGAGAAGGAAAAATGAATGGACTAGAGGAAAGGATCACTAGGTTATCTTGAACTCACCTATCTCTAGCATAATAAAAAGATTCATCTTTTTTAACTTTTGAAACACTTGATTTACTAAAAGGAAGGAATCTCCTCACAACTTTAAGCTGGCTTTCATCTAGCAAATTCAGTGGGGAAGCCATGGCAGAAAGCTGCAAGTCCCAGGCAGCTCTCGAGCAGGCTAATGGGCAGTTAATGGTTGTTGCAAGTGCAGACAGGGTGAAGGTGGCTGTTGCTGGTGCACCAGTGGTTACCACAGTACTACATGAACTGGTGCAGGGTTCAGGTTACGCTGGTGGCCACCAGCAATGTGCTATAATGTGTGAGCCGAGGGTCTGCAGATGGGTGGGTGCTCCTTAGAAGAAAAAGTGGCAGGAAGCAGGAGTGAATTACAGAAACAAATTGCAAGTTCCCTGTCAGCTTTCCCTGTCAACTTGCTCTAATGTGTATCCCGATTGAAGGCATAGTATTAATGTTAAAATATCTAAGATATTAATTTTTGAACCACAAAATCCAAATAATTTTAATCATAAATATTATCTTTTTTCATTTTTCAGATAGCTTAATGTAGATTAATATACAGGTTGCATCCATGAATCTTATCTCGGGCATACTTACTAGCTAAATTGTCTAACTTCTAAAGCAGCTCAGTAGTAAACTAGCTCATTAGCTCAAAATAAGATGCTGCCACTAGCTGGCAGCATTATATTAAATTTGAATAAACTACTTTCAAGTTTAAGTTTTATATTTTACCAAACTGCTGGTCTTTATATGGGCATGTATGCACCTCATGCAAGAAACGGAAACATGGCATCTTATGTTTATATTATTTGATTATATCTATCTTTCATTGAATGAAATTATTTTATCCTACTTATTTATACTGTTATTTATTTATACTGCTTTAATGTTTATTTTATTATTCAATAAAATATGCAAGCATTTGCCCTCAAATGTGAGATGTTCTGCACACAAGTGCTAAAACTAAGAGCCCAATAAAATAAGTGAGTCACTCTAAAACGTTGTGCTTACTCATTTATTTATTGAGAAAAATGTTCCAAAATTACATATTGAATATATTGCATAAGTATGTTTGCCTATAAGATTACCAGTTCATTTAAGGGGAAATTAGAGTCAACATGATTGTTTCAATCATATGCGTAATAGGACTGTGTGTGTGGTTTTATGTGAGTGAGTGAGGTCCTCCCTATATAAAGAACAGTAATTCTGGGTACTTTCTATCAAGATTTGTGCAGAAATATTGAAAGTTCAAAGAGGTTCACCAACTTTTAAGTACTGGTGTATGGATTTGTAATGGATGTGTTGCACACAGGGCTGGTTTTTGCTACAGTAGGCCTTTCAATTGTAAGTACAATACAGAGTTGGTTGGGATGAACCTCATGCTTGACAAGCTCTGCATTAGTACTGTTACCACCTGTATAGTTTAAAATTAGTCTGGCATTGTGTTGCCAGCTGCATTTTTGCATCTTTAAAAAATGCTTGGCTTCAGTGCTACGCTAAGGGCAATTTGAAATGTTCACATGCTTAAATGCATTAATATATGCAAATTACCAATGGCTATTTATCGTTAATATAGCAAATCTATATGGATGTTTTCTGGAAGTGGTGGACAACCATTACTATGCTGATGATATACTCAAGGTAGTTCTAACTGATCATGATTCAAGTGTTTAAATGACTGCAAAGTTTACAAAGTTATGTGGCTTAACCCCAGAGGACAATTCAGATTTGCTAAACATTGTTGACTGCATTATTATAGCTGGAGCCACTATTCCTCTGTAAAAGAATAAAAAAAAAATTGAATTCTTGCTTATAAGTGGCAGAGTTGTCATAAAATAACACTAAACATTTGTATAACTGAATAACTTGGATGCAAGATTTAAAAAGTAAGTTGAGATGCAGAGGATTATTTCTCTCTCTCTGTTTTATATCTTAGTTTAGTTAACATTAATAATATATTGAGGAATATTATTGTATACAAAGAAAAACAAATCAAAATTCTTACAAATCTTTGCATCTAGTATTGCCTATAAATTGCTTCAGAATAGATTTACAGTAGCCTTGCTGAGTAGGCTGATTTAATGATTTCACACTGCATATCATGGGGATGAAACTGGGAAAGAAACATTATTTTTTAGATTTATATCCCTCTTTTCCTTCAGGAAAATGGCAACATATTTCTCACTTAGTAAACAAACAGTGATAAGTGAAATATAAATTCTGCAAAGTGGGAAAAGTATCGAAGATTTGAATTTCTTAAGTTAGATATACATTATTTTAAGATGAACAATATTTGAATCAATTCAATTAATAAAAACTGTCTTTCCAGGAAAAGGTTATTGTCCTAAAATAAAGTCAACAGCAGGGGGCAGTACAACTCTCCATGCTTATGTTTCAGTGAGGAAGCAGTTTACATAGCCAAGCAATTAAAGACCTTGCCGTGCTCAACACTCAGGAGATAGAAATGCACTTAAATTGTGTATGTGTTTCTGATTGCTAAAACTGGTTGAGAAAATTGAGCATATTGTTGAATATATAATCTTATGAATGCATAAACATTTTCCTGCCCCAAAATTATAAATGTTCACATATTAATTTATAAATGAGTATTTACAAATGATATTTATGAATTTGATTTTCTTTGATTGTGAATGGTTAGCTTGCCTGACTATCATGAACATTTTTTTTCCATTTTAAAATGTAGTAAAGAATAATATACTGTGAAATTGCTTTGATAAATTTGAGAGAGTTTCTTCTAACAATAATGCATTTTAGATATATTATCTATATCATTATTGTACTATTATTTATAACATATTATTATTAAGACAATATCTGTTGATCAAATTAGCAGAATGGGAATATTTTCTTTACCATCTATTTGCAAAAACTGATCAAGATCATTTAGGAATCCTTCAGAATAGCTTTTCAAGGATTGTGGGGTTACTGAAAAGAAAAGAAGAAATATATATGTATATATGTAGTGGATTAAAATTATGATTTAGATTTCTACAATTCTGACTTTATTGTGGACGGCAATCTGGCGGCGATCTGCGCCTCCAGTGGACTAGAGCTAAAAGCTCTTCACTCTGGGATTAAACCAGCGGCTCTACCGGCTGAAACCGGGAGCCAGCTGGACTAAATTTAACGAATCAGTATCTATCATGGAAGAGAATCCATAAATAGGTTGAAGATCAAATAGAAACATGTCTTTCTCCTAGCTTGGACTGAGTCAAAAGCTAGAGACCATTGACAAGGGAGACATGTCCTCACAGCTCTGACAGACTCAGTCCAATCAGCTAGCAGACGAGGTCAGCCCATTTCTGGATTGGGTTGACCCAACAAGAAGGAGTATATCAGCTAAGACCAACACCCCTTCTGCTCACATTCCTTCAAAATATTTTCCTCCAAAATTTATTTGTTGTGTTTTATGTTGCTTTCTTCTTTTTTATATTATGCTTCTCATACCCAAGTATTTTTTTATTTACGTTCAAGGACTCGGCAAAGTTTGGGATCTGGAGCAGTTTCCCAGTTTTCTTGAAAACATAGACATAAATTATAGGTTGAGTATCTCAAAATTTCTTATTCTGCTTTTCAAGTTTGAAAATATATTCATCCAATTAAAACATAGGAAGTTATTCTTAGCAAGAATTTGTTTGAGAAAGATTGTAAATGTATATGAACAAATGCAAGAGATTCATAATTTTAAGGAGAAGATCATTGAACATAGAATATCAGAGTTGGAAAGGACCTTGGAGATCTTCTAGTCAACCACCTGCTCAGGCACAACCTATACCAGGGGTTGGCAACCTTAAACACTCAAAGAGCCCATTTGAGCCCATTTCCCACAGAAAACAAAACAGTCGGAGCCACAAAATCTGAGTGGGTGTGGCCAACTCGATGTCATTTACTCCCACCCAGTCACATGACACCCCCCCCAGTCTTGCCTACCCAGGTTTTGTGACTCTGTGTTTTCTATAGGAAATAGGTAACTCTCTCTCTGACTCCCTTCCTGTAATCCCCCACCTCCTCCTCTTGTGTGCACCGTCCCGGCCCCACCACAGCCAGTTGGGGGGCGGGAGAGGGGGAGGAAGCCTCCCCTGCACATTGTGCTCATTGCTCCGCCAGCCCAGCTTTCCAAAAGGAAGGAAAAAAACAACTGGTGGCCAGCCCCAAAGCACGCAGGGCTGCAGGGCTTTCCAACAGTGAGAACAGGCACAGAGGCAGGGAACAACACACACACACACACACACACACACACACACGAGTGTCTCTCTTTCCGTCTGTATCTCTCTCTCTCTCCCAATTTCCCTATCTTCCCCTCTCTCTTCTGCTCTCTTTGTGTGCCACTGTGTGTGTTTCTTCTGTCTCTCTCACCCCCTCTGTGTATCACTCTATATGTGTCTCTCTTATGTCTCTCTCTGTCTTCCCCTCTCTCTCTGCTATGGCTGGGCCAAGACAGCAAGTTCTTCTTGGGGCGCTTTGCTATGTCTTTTATTTGGTTTTTTTTGGAAATCCAGGCTGGCAGAGGAACGATCACCAGTCGCAGGAGCGGCTTCCCTTCAGGCGACCCTCCTCCTTCCCTCGTAAACCCCTGGCTGGCTGTGGCTGAGCTGGGAGCATGCGCACATGCGTGGAGATCCACCCTAAGTGAGTGGCCACCTGTCCCATGTGCGCCTTTCCTGCACTTTGGTGCTCACTTGAGAAGGGTCTCCCCACGCGTGTGCATGCTCTTGGCTCAGCCACAGCCAGCCAGCTGATTGGCGTCACACCAACCCCACTCCCACCCATCAGCCACAATATTCACTGTGTAAGACACACAGACATTTCCACCCAGGTTTGTTTTTTTGGGGGGGAAGGGAAGTGAATCTTATACTCCAAAAAGTACAGTAAATCTATTTCTATATAGCAGTACACATACATGTCAGTTTGTATATATCAGTGATGTCGAACCTATGGCACGCGTGCCACAGGTGGCACACAGAGCCGTTTCTGAGGGCACGCAAGGCCCCTGTCAGCTCCAGCACTCTTGTGCATGCTGGCCAGCTGATTTTTGGCTGGGATTTTCGGCTGTTTTTCAACCTCCGGAGGGTGAAAAATGGCCCAACAGGCAAACTGATAGTCCATTCCCAAACTTCCAGTTGGCCCATAGGGCTGTTTTTTGCCTTCAGGAGGCTTCCCTGAAGCCTCTGGAGTATGAAAAACAGCCCAACGGGCAAACCGGAAGTCCCGTTGGGCCGTTTTTCACCCTCCGGAGGCTTCGGGGAAGCCTCCTGAACCCTCTGGAGGGAGAAAAATGGCCCAATGGGGCCCCCGCATGCTCATGCGCAGTGCAGTGTACATGGTGGGGGGCTGTGTGATGGCTGCCACTTTTGGCACGTAAGAAGAAAAAGGTTAGCCATCCCTGGTATATATGGAGGGTAGACATACACAAAATTAGCATAAGTTAATAATAATGTTGTCTTTTTCTAAATTTAGTTTATATATTTGTTTGTTGTCTATTGCCTTCTTTCAATTCTACATTTTGTATGAATTTTATAAAATGGCATATATACCCATGTAATTGAGTTCAAAACTGGATTATTTCTTCAACTGGCAAATATTTCTAATTAGTTTTGAGAACTTTGAGGGCCGATACTGCAGTATTAGAGACACTCAAAATGTTAGTTTGTTAGTTTTCCTTGATGGACCAAAATGTAATTGGATATATGTGAAGCTTGTATTGAAAAATGTTTCCAATTTCAAAAACAGAGTATCAGATAAATACTCTGCTAGAAGCAATATCTTGCCATACTCTTCAATCTTTTTTAAAAAGTTGCTTCTGGTTCAGAGTTTATTGATGAACCTGCTTCTGCTAGTAGTAGCCTGCTGAAGAAGTACTTTATTGTATATTGACACTGTGAGTCTCCCAGTATATTGCAACCATGCAGTGTAAATCTTATTTAAAAATTTTGCCACTCTCTTGTAAAGTTCTAGTGCTTACTACATATAACCAATATCTTGAATTGGACCCAGAAATAAACTGGCAATCAGGGCAATTCGTGCAACAGTGGTGTTACATGGGCCTGTCTTGGTGCCCTAGGATTCTATGCAGTGCTGAATTTTATGCTAATTATGGCTTTCAAATACCGTTCAAGATTATCCCCATGTAGACACATTGCAGTTGTAGTGATTCCATCATACCATAAGAAGTGTCAAAGAAGGCAAAATGCCTTTCTAGTAATCAAACCAAATTCTTATTCAGTATTTCTGGTTCATTACTTTCAATGGACCTGTATTTAGTTTTAAATGTTTTATTAGTGATTGTCAATTCCTCATTCAGTTTATAGTTTTAAATTTGGCTTTTGTTTCTCTAATTGCTGTTTTTGTGCATTGTGGATGACATAATTTTGACATTCAGTGGGTTTAGTTTTGTTTATCTGAGCAGAGTTGCTTCAAAGTCAGGTGGCAGCATAAATAATAAAGTCATATTTATAGATTTTTACCTGCTCTTAATCTGGACATATAGTTGCCAGGTATGCATTTGAAATCACTTTGTGACAATTAGGAACTTTATTTTAGAAATTCAACTGATCTTAACTACCAGAACAATAATTGGCTTGGGGACTTAAGGCTTTTTTTAGTCCAGTGAATGTTTGTGATAGAAGTACTACATTGCTGCTATAGCAAGGTTGCAATATGCCTATTGTCTAATTTCAAAGGGTGGTGCTCTAATGTAATTACATTTAATTTAATTATCTTAACAACAAGAGGGTTAATGTACAAATTAAACAACAAGGGGAGCATATTTAAACCTCAAGGGCATACATGTTAGAGGAATATACACAGGTTAAGCCATTCATAAGATAGTTCACCTAAATTCTCAATTATTTTTATAGTACAAAGTGCTTAAAATAGGATAAAAACCAATTTTAATAAATTCAATTTGACAAAATAATTGCATGTTCATGTATGTTACCTTAGCTGAATTTTGCAAAACTATTATGTAATATTAGCATCTTCAGAGCTTAGTTATAATTTGAAACAACTTACGTCTTTTTCCCAATATAAATTCTTATACATTGTTGGCCTTACAGAAAAGAGGAGGAAATAGGCTTATGTGTCACTTACATTTCACCTTGACCATTTCCTTTAGAGGTTGAAGTTCAAAGGTTACCAAGATTCTACTTAAAAAACACAGCATAATATATCATCAGTATACACTAAATCCACACAGCTTCAAAATAAATACTGATGGAATTTTAGTATTTCAACAGTAGTTTGCTTGTGTATGAAACCATGCTCATATATAATACTTTTTTTAACATGCAGCATAATAACAAATATCCATGCTATGTTACAAAATGCATTTGAGATTTTCTACTTAGGTGTATATATAATATATATATAGTATACATATTTATTTTATATATAAATTAGTAACTTTTACAATATGTAATCATACAGGGTTTTTGAATAATGCTTGCACTAGTAGAGTATTTTGATGTATTAGTGCAAAACATGGTGCTAAGCCTGAGGTTTTATAGGCTTTATAAAGCATCCTTTAACCCTGACATGACGCTTGAGTGATCCTTCACTTATTTTCTAAGTGAACATGCCTGAATAAGCAAGGCTGTGGTTTCACATAACAGGCAGATACATTTTTGAGATCCTCCACTGGTTATATTGTGTGAGGGTCATTCTTGTGCCCCATTTGTGAAACTGGGTCAAAACAAAGACTTGAGGGTCACTTCTTCAAGTGCTAAACAATTACGGTACACTAATAGGCCTTGATAGTTGATTTTGTACATATGTAGAATTAAGATAGACCACTGCTTGAACCAATTTCTAATCCTGCATCTACAATGTCAGGATAATTAACATCTGCTAAATGTTCTGTGTTACAAGCCTGGAGTAAAGTACTTTTATTTGTATTATTATAGCTCAGTCAGTGTGAATACTATTCTAGATATACCATAATAGAGGTTCTAGAGATTAGGTTCTAGAAATATCAATATAGAAATGAAATATTTAAAGTAAGTGTATATGACTGTGCCTTATGCCAAGCCATCAGATTTTGATAACCTTAATCATACTGAATTTACAAAAAAATCTCAGTATTAAAATTATAGTTTATTAATATATAAATATATATATATATATATATATAAAATAATATTTTATTGTGCATTTCTTCTAATTGAACAATATAAAAGCCAAATAAGAGTCCCAGTGAAGAACTTGATCCTTTAAAGCAGTGGTTTTTTAAAGTGCAGTCCTAATACCCTTGAGCATATCCCAAGACCTCATAGGCTTCTTCACCATCAACATTATTGGCCAGATATTGTGGTGGAAAGTGCACTTAGAGAAGCAGTAGAGGGGAGTCTTGGCAGCACAGAATTTCTGCAGATAGAAATGGCACAATAGGGTTGGAAGGGACCTTGGAATCGCTTTGAAGTCCCTCTTCTAGTCCAACGTCCTCCTCATGGCAGAAGATCCTACACTATTCCAGACTTTCTTTGGGATTGATGGGATGGATACACATGCTCATAGAAAGAATAACAGAGTATCCGAACAGCATAAGATAATTGGTAGGGATACTGAAGGTCCTCCAGTCCAGCCCCCCACCCAAGTAGGAGACCCTATACCATTTCAGACAAATTATTTCATTAAAACCTCCAGTGATGGAGACCTACAACGTCTGGAGGCAGGCTGTTTCACTGTTTAATTGTTCTCACTGTCAGGAAGTTTCTCCTTAGTTCTAAGTTGTTTCTTTGATTAAAAAGTCCTTCTTTTTAGTCCTTTTCACTAGACTAGACATACCCAATTCCTGCAATTGTTCTTGATAGGTTTTAGCTTTCAGCCCCCAATCATCTTTGTTTCTCTTTTCTGCACTCTTTCCAGAATCTCAACAGGTTTTTTTATATTATATTTTATATTGTGGTAACCAAAACTGGATTCAATATTACCAAAGCATCATAAAGTGGCACTAATACTTCATGTGAACTTGATTCTGTCCCTCTGATAATGCACACGTTATTTAACTGACTGGCAAAAAGTTCATCTATTTCTTCTGTTTGGTTGGGTGGCCTCTAGTATGGCCTATGTCATTATTTTTCTTTTTACATTAACCTCCATGCTTTCATTTTTAATTTTAGGCACTTCTGTAGAGGTGTAGTGAACATATAATGCAATTCCACCTTCTCTTTTGTTGCGTCTGTTTCTTTTGAACAGTTTATATCTTTCTAACAGCACATTCCAGTCATGAAAAGACAATTCAGAGCTGGATGAGAAAAAGAGGAAAAGGTTCAGTGTAGCCACACAGTAGAATCTCTCAGAATATATCTGTCATGTAGAGAGTTAATAGCTTTAGCTTGGCAAGATTTGGTTCATTAGGTGTAAGCAAGTGAAGGAATGGCCTTAATTGGATTTCACTTGTCTTCTGGTTGGTACCCATATAACAGGCAGACCCTGTTACATATGGCAGACCCATATTTAAACATTTCAAATCATGACACTCTTTTATTTTTAATAACTAATGGTTTAATATTTTTATTTTTACACAATTCAATAAATAAATATTGTATGAAGGCATCAATTTTAAATTTTAATATGGTAAATATAGCTGATGCAAACAAAAGATCTTTTGGGGTCCTCCATAACTTTTAAAAGTGGGAAGAGTCCTCCTTGATGCTTCAATCTCCCATGCATACCTGCTTTCTTGGGAGGTTATCAATTTTACTTTCAGACAACAAAGTTAGCAATGGAGGCAGAAATGTCAAAAAGCAAAGGCTTGCCTGCAAAATGTGTGTTCAAGAAGAGTTGTCTAACATCTGTCCAAGGTTCAAGAGCCAGATCAAAGTTGTCAGCCAGTCCAGGTTTCAAGAGTGGCATTCCCACACAGGGATCACACATAAGCCAGATGTTGTTTTCAGCAAAAAGAACAGAGGTAAAACAAGCTGTTATATAGGCTGCAGCCAGCTGTAACTAATCATAATGTTTACTTTGTTGCTTAGCAAGTAGCTTTATAGACTTTCTCTGTTCTGCTCTTCTTTCTGCTTTTTAGTGCAGGGACTGGGAAACCTTAAGTTCTCCTCTTCTGATGGATCTAACTATTCAGGTGGTGTTTGTGATTGATCATATGATGTCTGGCTTTGTCCTTCATGAAGTTAGATGCCAGAGGATCAGTTGGAACAGTTTAATCAGCTTCAGACTCAGAATCTGGTATCAGGGTTCCAAGTAACACACCCACAGCAAACAAAACTACAAGGCAGATAGAGTTTTCAAATAATAGCTTTATTGGATCGAGCTGGTGAAAACCAACTCTAAATGTTCCTGCGGTTTTCACCTAATTAAAAGTAAAAGTTTTTCACTTTCTCAAAAAAAATCAGTCACATGGTCCAATCAGGATACAGTCCAGTTGCTAGGTGACCTCTGTCCCCTCCTTCCAAGCACCTGCTGAAATGTCCTTGGTTCCCAAGCGAACGTATTTTGTTTTGGCTACAAACCTCAGCTATCTCTACTTCCCTCTCTCTATCCTTTAGCTCCAGATGTGGTAGCCCTGAAGCATCAAAATGGCCTGAATCAGGTGAGCTTCAGGGTAGACACCTGGGCCATGACAAAAGGGGTCCTGAGAGCAAAAAGTTTAAGAAAAAATATTTTTAACGTAATGTATTATGACTTTGTCCTCTCGCCAAGGGTTTAATCAAAAGTTCTAGAATAGGGACAGAAATATTCTCTACTAATGTGAATCAGGTTTAATAGATGTAAAATCCTTGAGACTCAAGAGGAAAAGAACTTGAACACAAAGGAAATGGGTACAACAGCACTCAATTCTCACTCAGTTTTGATACTCTTACATCCATTAATTCTAAATTTTCATTGGCCCAAAGTAAATTCAAAGAATTATGTTTCCTAGAAAATATATTTCCTAGGAAAATATCAATTAGAAGAGTATCATTGTATGGGGATAAGAAAAAGCAACAGACTTTAAAAATGGAATTAAAGCAACGTGCTAAAAACACTATAACAGCTAAATATATCACACACATAAAACCTAAAACACAACACGGGAACAGTAGTATAGTGAAATTAAAAAACTAGAAGAATTAAACTATCTTTGCCTAGTACTAAGAAAGTAAAAGAGTAGGCTCCAGATAATTCTTTATCTCCAGATAATTATTCTTTATCTAAGGTGCTGCTGCTACAACAAACTACTTGATTTCAAAACAGTCTCTTGTACTCAGATTTTCAGGGCTCAAGGCCAGGACATGACATCTGATCATGGTCTCAGAACTTGGCTTAGATATAACAGAAGAGAGTTTTTTTTCATATACGAGTGACTGCCACTTGACCCAGTAATGACCTAGGAAGCAGGAAATATAATGCAATAGAGTACTGGAATAATGAGATTAAAAGCACACAGATCCAATTGGTACTTGACATACAGTATATTACGAAATAAAGTTTTTGTACAGACTTTGCAAGGGTAGAGTAGTAGAGTATATACGGCAGCAACTATCTGCTTTTTATTTAAAGTTGCAATGTCTATGCCACTTAATTCTGATAAAGTACTAATTCACTTTAGAAATAACACAGATATGAAATAGTAATTATAACAAAAGAAAAATAACAAAACCCCAAACCCAGTAATAGCAATAAAGCATTACGTAACATTGCCCAAAGTCTGACCTAAAATCAATTGGTAAGCTTCTGGGATTGATAGTAGAGCTAAACATGGGTCTTTCATTTCATTCCTTGGCTCAAGAATTCATTATTAGTTATTAATAATTGATGAGTGAGTTATTGAACATTGAAAGGCTCGGTCAGGCCTTGTATATATATCACTATAAGAACTAATGTGATGGTTCAAGCACTAACAATTATCTTGTGGATAGGCATACAATTTATTAATTATTATAGACATACTATACTTTATATTAGACATACTTTATCAACGTATCAGTTCTCTCATGTGCATAGACAAACTTCAGTTTAAACCTTTCAGAATATAAAGTTAGCAAAACATACATACCATTTTAGAACCTGAGGTATCACATAAAGTTTCATCATAAAAACATTTTATTGTTATGTGCACTCTTCTTTGAACCTTAAATCATAAGGCTCATGAAACATGAGATTATTGTACAGCAGGCATTTTTCACAGAACTTACTTGGCTTTCTTTCCATTAAATCACCAGGGTACAATAAGCACTGATTGCCTATAAAAAGTCATTTTATAAATTCAGCCTTTTAGTAGGAGTCACAGAGAAAAGTGATTTAAAAATCTTGCAGTCTATTTGCATGCATTTCTGGGGGGGTGGGAAGCAGGCTTAATTTGCACTTGAAAAAATAGTTTATTTGCTAGGTTTGCAACATGAAGGATAAATATGTTGTTGGAGCTATTAATGAATCACATTTTCCTCATAAAGTGTGGGACTTGATGTTGCCAGATATAATTTATTATTATCTCCTTATTATATTAGTATCTTATAAACTGTAGGGGAAAACAATCTTGTATATGTGTGTGTGTGTGTGTGTGTGTGTGTGTGTGTATGTATACATGTACCAGTATGTACACATGCGCGCACACACACATATATGTATATATTACTGACAAACGAATCCCCAATACTAAGAGTGACACCAGACCCATACTCACAAAAACCACACAAGATATCACCAAC
>JANHFT010010084.1:260008-280272 GCA_032467955.1 Pseudoxenodon macrops | reverse complement strand
TATTCGTATCCATTTCATGTATTCATAATCATGTTTATACTTATATCTGTTATCTAATACATGCTTGATGAAATAAAATAAATAAATAAATAAAAATTAAATAAATAAAACATTGGCCCAAAGACTATTCAAAGCACTCTTTCCAAATTCAGTATGCTGTCTTCTAAATTAAACAACAATCATAACAATATTTAAAAAGGAAGATTAGTAGATTGTTTGCAGTACTATGCTGCCCTTGGGAACATGCGTCTCTGGCACCCTCAGCTGTAAATGAAACATCAAAACTACTCCAAGCAATCTAAATATTGTAATGACTTTCAAAATAAATGTTTGTCAATGAATTTGGAATTAAAAATACATGAATAAAACTATTGGTAGAATATAATGTCACTCTTTTTACAGCAAGATTCATATGCATATTTGTGACTATAATCCTTTGGTGCTACTATTTTTCACATGCTATTTTCACTGTCTATTTCAAAACAATACATTTGGAACTAAAAACCTAATAAATAGAAATGTTTAAAAAAAATCTTTGTCATGAAGCAAGACACTATTGAGTACAAGAGTTTTTATTACCTAGTATTTAATTAAGTGTGTGTGTGTGTGTGTTTATATACATACAGATGCTTAAACATGTGTATGTATATAAACGTAAACATGCTTAAACTCATACTACATACACCTCACAAACACACACTATTTAATGTGCTTAAGAAAACTGGAATTTATACAAGAAATATTTTGCAGATTTTTATATATTAGTAGATATAAAATCATGCTTTCCCAGCTCTTCAGTAAACAAGAGCCCTGTATTCAGATTTGTGTATAATTCGCTGTCTGATAATATTCCTATGTCACTGCATATTGTGTAAAAGTAATAATATATGCCTAATGAATGAATATCTATTAGAAAAAGACTTAAGATTCTTACACATATTTAAATACTCTTACTTACTGTGTCAGACCATGAAAAATATATCTAGAACAAGCCTCTCTTTCTAATCTGTGGGGCCTATTTTGTTCTTAATTAATAGGATGGCAACAACAAGGTGATTTTCTTAACTAGGCCCTACAACTAGGCCCTAAATTGTGTAATGTAGTAATTAGAAATACCATATTACTAATTAAGATTAATGTAACAATATTTAAAATAATATATTAATTGTCAATACAGGTTGTCCTCAATTTACAGTCATTTATTTAGAAACATATGATCATTTTTCACACTTAACAACCATTCAGCATCCCTGTGGTCACATGATCAAAACTGAGACACTTGGCAACTGGCATGTACGGTGTTTCTGATGTGTTCATGTGATGATCCCTTGCGACTTTCTAAGAAGCAAAGTCAATTGGGAAGCCAGATTCACTCAGCAATCATGTTACTAACTTTACAGCTGCAGATATTTATTTAACAACTGTGACAACAAAATTCATAAACTGGGACAAAATTAACTTAACAATTGTTTTGCTTAGCTGTGGAAATTTTGGGCTGAACTGTGGTTGTAAGTTGAGAACTATCTGTCATCTGTTTTACGGAATTCACTGCATACTTGGAGCCTGATGACATAGGAATTTTCTTGTCTTGAAAAGTTCTAGTGTAAGAAATATTAAACATTTTCTTTTATTGTTTCCACATTCTGTCCTTAAATGCCCAATTTCTATCTTGCCAAGAATAATAGAAATAAGACTTTGAATGGGACAACTTTGTTCTATTTTCCTTTATGTTTACTGTTACCATATTTAATGTTAATGTAATAGCAATTTTATTGTTCCATATCTAATGTATAGGTTAGAATGAATATTTAGATGTTCGCATTGCCCATTGACAGTTGATCAACAGCCAAAATAAATACTTGGAACAAATCATGTGAGTGCCAACTAAATACAAACTATTCAAATTAGTAGACATTGCTGAGTTGCTTAAGTTGCTATGCTATGAATCTGATATTTGCATTATATTTGACAGTTACATTTATTTATCAAGAACCTCTGATAAAACCCTCTACATGGGCCACATCTACACTGTTAGGGATCAGAAATATTATATAAGAATAAAGTGTAGAAAATTCTAAACTGAAAGAGGCTTTTCCCTTTAAAATAATCTTCATCTCTTTCACAATTCAATCACGATTCAAACTATGCTGTATAGCTGTGAGTAAATTTTAAAATAATTCTAGAATATTTTTCATGCAGATAGCACATCATATAATTTTCTTAGAATCAAGACGTACTTTATCTATTTGTATTTCATCATTGTTAAAAGATGCATTTTGCTGAAGGTAAAGTATATGTTATTCTATTAAACACTCTGGAATGTTTTGGACATTCATACAATATGAATCCTGCTAGTCTTTAATTAGGATTTAAAATCTATCTTTTTCTCCAAGCATGGGATAGATTGGGAGATCAGGATGGGGGTTGCTTCTAAGTACAGATTACAATTTGCTTATTGTGGTAATTGTTTTCCCTGTTGCATCTTTTACTTTTTGAGGTTCAATATACTGTGGTTTTGTTTGTACAGTGTCAGAATTGATGTTGGTTTTAGCCATTTTAGCCATCTAGAAACTAAATGTAAACACATACATATATATGTTCACCCGGAACGGAATGTGACTCAAATGAGGCTTGACTATATCTATTTTATATTATACTATGTTAAAAAAATAGATTTTAAATTCTGCTTTATTATTTTTATAAATAACTCAAGGCTAAATTCTGCCACTTTGATTGCAATTTGGATCAGGATCAGTGGTGGGATTCAGCCAGTTCACAGCCTATTTGGGAGAACCAATTGTTAACTTTCTAACCAGTTCTGAGAACCAGTTGTTGGCAGAAATTCTGTTTTGTTTTTTTCCACTTTACAGGGCTAATCCTGTAAGGAAGGCAGGAAGGAAATGTTCTGGTTCCTTCTGTTGTTTCTAGCCTAATTTTTATTGCCCTGCTTACAGAAACTGCCTCTCTGTTTAATTCTTATTACATTGTAACAGCTAAGGCAAAGCAGCCATCGACATGAGTGACATTGAATTGGCCACACCAGAGGTGGGTTCCTACCAGTTCGGACCGGTTCTACCAAGTAGGCAGTAATCTGCTGGTGACAACAAAGCCGGTTATGCTCCATGGGCACTGCCATCTTTTTTATTTTTATTTTATTTTTGGGAAAACAAATTGTTGATTTCCCCCCCGTTTTTTTCCTTCTGCGCATGCACAGAAGCAGAGTTTCCAGCAGTGCGCATGTATCGCCATCTTGTTTTCGGCTTTTTTTGGGAGGAATTTTTCAAGTCTTTTTCTACTGCACATGCGCGCGGGCGCATGAGGCGCGTGGGCGCCGTGGGAGACAGCAAACCGGAAGCAAGGTAAGTTAGAACACACCACTGGGCCACACACACACGGTCACATGATCACCGAGCCACGCCTACCCAGCTGGTCATTAGGGCAGAGAACTGGTCGTTAAATTATTTGAATCCCACCACTGATCAGGAGCCTAGAGATGGCAAATAGGGAATTTAAGCCATTTGGTTCTCCAGTGCAATCCCATACTACTCCCTGCACCTCCCTATTGAAGTGACAAAACATTGTCCATTTATTGAATTCAAATAATTTTATGAGCACGTTTGACTAAATATAGCTTATTTTATTATTTTCTTTGCTTCTCTATTTTAGCTTACAATAGCTTATTTTAAATAAATGTTTCAGTATAATTTCAGAATGTAGTGGAAGAAAAAATGGGGTCTTGAACAGATTTATAGTTTTCAAGAGTAAAATACCAATGTATGATTTCTTAATCTAAAGTGGACTAAATGCAAAACTTCAAATGTGCAGTTTTTATTGCCAGAAATTGTACAGCTCAGTCATGCAAAATAAAGCAACATGGGTTTTAATACCAAAAATCCTGTATGTCCACTTAAAACTTTTTAAAAGTAATTTTTATTAAGGATTACAATCAGAAAAAATAAAAACTGATTCAAAATTCAAAAAAGAAGGAAAGAAAAAGAAACATAAAGCAACTTTGCCTTCATCACAGCAAGTATAAATAATCTTAGTGGTAGTAACTTATCAATGTTTCTTAAAATACAATTTCTCTTCATCCTATATCTTAATTTTTAACTAAAAATAAAATGGAAAAGCCTCATCATTCATTCATATCAGCAGAAATCCATTCAGGGTTGTTAGAAATCATTTCATCTGTTTTAATTTTTATCAAATAAATCAGGTCTACAGTCCTTCCCTGTACTTTTAACTATCTTGTTTTTCAGTCTTAAAATGTTTCATTTTTTTTCCTTCTAGAGAATTATTTAAGACTTTTAAAAGATCTCTTTTATATCCAAATTATTATTCTGGTTTGATACTTTAAGTATTTTCATTTCATGCACTCCATTTTGTTTTTATGCCCAGTATATAATATTTTCCATAATGTTCTTTAAAGTTGTCATATTTAAATCCACATTCAAATTAATTTCAATGTTCTTTGGTATAGCTTGTTCTTTGGTGACATCCTTACAATTAATACACCATCTGTCTATGGTTTATGACATTGTTAAAATGAATTTCTAATAACGTTGTTCAAAAATATCATTCAAAATATCTACTGTTAAAATATTTTGCTCCATTCTTTGTTAACAAGTCAAATTTAAATATACTTTTTTAATTGCAATATTTATTTTCTTCTAGTTCCCTCCAGTATTCAGTGTTCAAAGCCCAATTCTATCATACTTTTTTCCCCAAACTACCACAATTTTCCACAGTAAGAATTTTTATAATTAATTTCAAATTTCTATTTTAAGTCCACTTGGACTCTTAGTCCATTTTTAATTTTCCAAAAGCACCACTCTAAACACCCATTTACCATTTATTGTTTTCCAAAGTCCTTAAAGTTGTAATTAAAACATTCTCTAAGGAGAAGGAAATGCAATAAATACATTAACAGAAATGCAATAAAAAAAATTTTTCCAGGGGGTCTTAATATTTCTAAAGCAATAAAAAATAATTCCAAAGCTGATTAAGAAATCAAGTTTTTTGTCTATAAAAGGCAACATAAAGGCTATGAGCTTAGATGGTAAACCTCAGCTCCCAACCACTAGACTTATTAGTTGACCACAAAATCTTGGTTTCTGTGGTCTACTCATAAACACCAGCTGTCCCTCTGTGCATGTGGGATATCTCACAATCTCTCCTTTCTCAGGAGAGATTTCCTAGCTGAGACCAGAATCTAACTGCTGGTCTCTACTGTAAACATTGTCCCACTTCAACAGGGATATCTAGCTTGATCCAAAAGTCCACTTAAAACTTCTGAGTAGAAAAAGCAACTTGTCAAATTAACATCTGCTGAAATGCAGGACATGTGAATGGTTAACTTCCAATACAAATACCTGACTTGATCCTGAACATTTGAAAGTTTGATTCAAAACATTTCAGTCTCTCTCATTCTTTTTCTTTTTGTCTTGCATGCATGTATGACCAATTCATTTATCAGTTTTCAGCAGGCTGCTTTCAAATATTTCAAGAGTAAACAAAAGGGACTCAGCATTGTGAAGTAAAACACAGGAACAGGCACCTCAATTCAGAACAGTAGAATTCACTCTAGAATTCAAAATGTTCCATCCGGCATTGGCAGACAACTAAACCACATCATGGTCAAGCATTCTTTTCCTGTAAAATGTTTGGCTAATTGTTTATCTCACATCTTTTTTTTAAATACCTTTTTGAAGACTTTCGGGGGGGGAATAGAAAATCTGATTCATAAAATAATTGTACATGCTGCAAAATATATTTCATTTGATTTCATTTTTTCTTTCTTTGTTTTTTTCTTTGTTTCTTTGTTTCTTTCCTATCTTTCTTTCTTTTCTTTTCTTTCTTTTCCTTTTCCTTTTAAAAATATGTCAGGCCAACGTTATGGTAATAAGCTGCTGTACAAGCCATACTAGACTATGAACTATAAACAGTTGCAAAAAGTGACTTAATGAGAGATATTGAAACTTTACTCAGAGCAGCATTTCAACATATATTGGTTTAATTTGGGTCAAAAACTGCTGCACAGTATTAAGACTGCCCATGTTCTTCTTACTAGACAATTGCCAGATTCATCAAGGAACACGTAAATTTTGTAGTCTTCAATTCTAGTTTGAATACTGTCAATGCCAGGATTCCTTCCCACTGTAATACCTGTACTGTACCATTTGAGCAATACAAAGCATATTAAATATAATTTAACAAAGGTCTACAACACTTGGAAATTCTATGCTCAGGAAATCTTTATACTGACAACCCTCATTGCCAGTAGGATTCTGCTTTTTTAAAATATATGCAAAAGCCTTAATAATTAGCTTCAAGTATGAATTAATTGGATGAATTGAGTTTGCATGGTTAATAATAAGAACATGTTTTAAGCAGAGACAAAAGAAACTAAACAATTAATTATAGCTAATATTCTAACTAGGTTCTTCCCTAGACAGTGATAAACTGTAACCATTGGTTACTTATGCTCTGAAAAATTGACTGGTTTTGAAAATATATAGGTGATACCCTATGCTTTCTGACCTTCTATAGTGGATAATCCATTTGTGGCCCAGTTAATTCTATAAAACCCTAGACAAGTTATATCCAGGATCCTTGAAGGAACTTCTTTACCATAATATCCTAAACAGACCTCTTTTGAAACCATCACTTAGAAATTGATAACTGGGCAATAGAAAAGGAATTCTCGAAGTCATTCTTATATCTAAGTGATTTGTTCTTCAGCATTAAAAAGATAAATGTCTGGCCCCAGTTGGTTGGTGGAATTCAAATCTTGACATTACTTGAGTCTCATGAATGAGGCATAAGAGGCAGATTGTCATAAAATATGCCTGTTCTTTATTTAAACGGTTGTGTAAAACTGTATAAACATACATGAATGTATGAAATCCCTGAATGTCCTTTGAAAACTGAGCAGCTCCATTAATTGCCTGTGGCAGATCAGTAAATAATCCACTCTCCCTGTGAAAGTTGGTGGCACCAATCAGCTCAATTGTAATCAGAAAGTGATCTGACCATGACAAGGGAGATATGGTAATATATTGTCAGCCCCTTGAGGCAGGCAAGAACAAGAAACAGGCAAGGCAAAGATTCCAAAGTATTCTTGATTGTATTATGATAGAATAACAGAGTTTTGAAATACTGTCCAAGTTTGACTCTATCCCATCTGATACTAAACTCAATATTTTGAGCTTCTTTTTTACACTCTCCTCTTTTTCATGACTATGTAATGTTTTCACAAAGTTTATCATAACACTTATTCATGTCTGTCCTATTGTCAAGGGTTAGCTCTACATTCCTTAACATGTCCCTACCTAAGATCTGCCCTGAAAAAAACACCTCTAATATGTGGCCTCCTGAAGGGTGAGTTCTGGTTATCTTTCCTACCAGTTCTGGTTGTGGTGGAAATGTGCATTTTGTGCTCGCACGCTCGCTGTGCTCATGCATGCGGCTCCCTCACATCCAGGTATTGGCTCGAAAATAACCATCTGTGTATGCACAGGAGGCTTTGCGCATGCGCAGACGGTTATTTTTGAAGCAATTTCCCCTGGGAAGACCGATTTCCTCCCAGAGAACCAGCTCAGAGGCATGGCCAGCCAGCAGTCACTGCTGGTTTGACGAGCAGAGGCAGATCTCCGCTAACAGTTCTATAGAATCGAACCGAACCGAACCAGCAGCAACCCACCTCTGGGCTTCCTATGTTTAATTTAGTCTGACTACTTCATTTTTGACATTGCACATCCAAAGGCTGCTTCGTGTGTCTCAGTACTCTAGCTATATGGTGATCAAGATGTGAGTTCTATGCTCAGGGCATCATAGTCCATTAGGATCACAGCTACTGCCTAAACTGTATCTGAACCAATAAGACAGACAGGTAATAATAATGTACAACATTGGTTTGTTTCCCTTTCTATTTAGCTAATTGCTATTCTTTTCTGTAAGTTTTCCCTTTCTTGTTGTTCTTTATGTTTACTGCAAAGAAAAAAGATCAGAAACAGAAGGAAAGCTCAAGTATAATAACAAAGACATAGCCAAGGATTACATGAAAAGGCAGAGGTAGTGTATTGTTAAAGAACTAAAAAATACTCAAGCCTGCTTTAGAAGAAGGATTATTAATCATGTATGGAGAAAGAATACCAGAAAGAAATCAGTATGTGCTTCATTGACTAAAGAAACATTTTCAATTGTGTTGATCATGTGAACTTGTGAAAAAAATAGAAACCCCAAAACTTCTCATCATCTTCATATTGCCCATCTTTGGCTCTGGACAGAGTGGGGCTCCCCACTCTGATAGAGTTGATTTCTATGGATGTATGGGTCAATCAATTGGTAAATACATATAAATCAATGTTTAAATTTCAGATTCCCCAGCCAGCCTATCTTAAAATTGCCTAGGTTGAGAAACACAAAGTAGCAATCACATATAAATCCATCACTTCTTCTAAAAAAAACAGTTTTAGGACTAGAAGAAAATGCTTAAATAGATTGGATTAAACACTTTACCAAAATCAAATCAAATTTTCCTGTTGGTTGCTTATGGCATCTTTCACAATCAAGGGGAAACCATTTCATTCTTCCCAACCTATTTTCCAGTGACCATGCACAGTAAATAACCCAGGACATAATATATTGCTGAACAACACACATTGATGGACTCACAGTCTTTTTTTATAGAATAGTTTACATTTACAAGTAGAAATATCACAGAGGTCAAAGCCCTGGCTCTTGTCACGCAGCAACTGAACAGAATTGAACACACACACTGAGACTTAGGTGGCCAGCTGGCATGGAGGTAACTGCAAAGTATCATTTGCCCACCCAGGTTGAGAGGCCTTTAAAAAGAATAACAGTAGTTTTGCAAGAAGACCTGACTCCAGATAAGCCTGTGCACCAAGACGAGACAGTCGAAATGCTATCAATTTGTTAAACGTTTTAATAAACTTTGAGGTTCTTGTGAAATAGAACATTCCTCAACAAAACCAACAAACCTGTTTACAAACAATAATTTTCCTATTAGGCAGGAGAATGAGTGTAAATTGCTGGTTTGAACAGTCAGGCTATTCTTTAATATTTAGCAAGTTTAGTCTGTTTCTAAATCTTGTTTTGGTATTCTACACACGTAATGATGGACTCCACGATAATAATATGATTGAATTGATATGACCACTAGCACATAGTGCTGACATAGAGTTACCTTTTGTGTGGTCCATCACTTACACATGGAAACTGAGGATTGGTTAAATGTTTGTCCACTTGCCCACCCTTCCTACTATTTGGCTAAAATACTGGTTCAAGTACAGGTCATCTCATGTTCACGATCTCAGCCTTTCTTTAATCTTTCATTGCTTCAGTTCAATCCATTTAACTATCTCCAGCTCTTTACTGTGAAGATCATTCCTCTTTCTTGCTATTTTGATCACATAATCCCTTTCCTAAAATCATACCCTGGTCTGAATCGGGAACACTATTCACACTATTCACACTATTCCGGTATATGAAACAAGTGCAAATTGTTTAATCTTTAATTTATACCATATTCCAAAATGATATATAATTTTATGCAAATGGAGAAATGTGATTGATGGAAAGTTCAAATTTATACTTTGCTTACACTTTGGTTCTCCACGGCCTAGAAGATAGATAACTGAATCTGGATTTTATGTTTTGGGGAGCGGTGTCAGAAATATATGCATTATATCTGTTTCTGATAGCTTAAATGTCTGTTCTGTAACATTTCTCTTTAGTAAAATTCCTTGACTATCACAAATGAAAATAAATAGAGCATTTGGGACAAGAACAGAGCAACCTGATCAAAATATTGTTTCGATATTTGCTTCCTGGAGAACAGATAATACATGATACATTGAAGTGGCTAATTTTGTTGTTATTCAGTCGCTAAGTCACAAACCCCATGGATCATCCTCTGCCATCCCATTCTCCATTTGCCTTTAATCTTAAAGCTGTAAGTAGGTGCAACATATATCCATTACAAAGAGAGAGAGAGAGGCAGGCAGGCAGGCAGGCAGGCAGAGATATAAATGTAGATATCCATTCCATTTAATGGCAACATTGCATTTAGATCCACAACAAAATCTATTATTTTATTTTTCCTAATATAAATAACTTTCATAAACAATACTTATGCACACTTTTTCTTGTAATTATACATATATACTTTAATGTACATTTATTTAACTTACATATTCTGATATAATTTTAGCAGTCTTTTTTATTGCACTCTATTATACCGTGTTTCTCTGAAAATAGAACATATCCTGAAAATAAGACCAAGCCTGCTTTTTGGGGTGGGCGTAAATATATGCCCTTCTCTGAAAATAAGCCCTCGTGAAGGGGTGGGCGCGGCCAGCATAGGAGGCAGCCCTTCCCTTCCCTGGTCAGCTAGGAGCAGCTGGGCCCCTTAAACTGGACCCACGGATCAGCTGACCTGAGACGAAGCTGCCTCTATGTTCTCTCCCCCCCCAGTGTTTTTGGCACTTGCCCATCTCACATCCATCCCCCCTGCCTGCAAAGTCCCGCCCCCACTTGCAAGAGAGCAGCTGCCTGGCACCTCTTGCCATGTAATGCCCACCCAGCGGACAACCCCCCCTCCAGCTGGGCAGAGCGCCATTCACCGACCGAGGGTAAGAGGCCAGTTGGGCCAGCCGTCTGTTGCCGAGTGTTCCAGCAGCCAGGGCAGAGTCTTCTGGTAGTGACCACTCTGGAAGTGCACACCCTGCTCTGTGCTTCCAGCTCTATGTGGAGCTGTGACTCCCTTTGCCGTTTGCTGCCTCTCTTCCCTGGTTGCCTCAACAACTCTCTAAAAGAATGCAAATGACCAGCTGTTGGCAAGGAATTTATGCAAGGAGTATAAATCACAGTTTAAATTTCATGTTGTTAACACAAATTAGGCGTGATCAGTTTTTCTCTACTGCCACATACACAACTTATTATGTAATTCAGATAAAGCATGGTCACCTTTATTTACTTTGAAAATAATGCCTTTCTTCTCTACAGAGGACTACATCATGACAGAGTTGGAAGGAATTTTGTAGATCTTCTAGTCCGAGTGTCAAACTCAAGGCTGTGGGGCCAGCCTGGAAACAACAAAGGACCGTCCCGCGGTGCCTCTGCCAGCAAAAATGGAACTGGGAGGGCCAGATGTGGCTCTCCCAAGCTCCCAAGTTTTCATTGGCAGAGTATTGCAGGAGGCTGTCCCAGTCGAAAATGGAGCTCAGGAGCCCGTTTTCACTGGCAGAGTTGTTGGGACACCACAGGAACCCCCTCGACAGGAGTGGCATCAAGCTGACTATGCCCACCCTTTCTATGCCCACCCTGATCCCCCAAGGTCAAACACAAACCAATGAATTGAGTTTGACACCCCTGTTCTAGTCCAACCCCTGCCCAAGCAAGAGACCTTATACCATTTTGGAAAAATATATGTCTAATGTCTTCTTAAATATCTTCTGTGTTGAAGCACCTACAATTCTGAAGGTAAGCAATTTAATTGTTGAATTGTTTTCACAATTCATTCTTCATTGTCACTAATTTATTCTTACTCCTATTATTCCTTCCATGCTCTCAGGTGCTTTGGAGGATAGGTTGTATCTCTGTCAGATATTGGAAGACTGCTATCATGTCACTTATAGTCCTTCTCTTCATTAGATTAGATATACCCACTTCTTGCAACCATGTTTAGTCTTCAGACACCTAATTATCTTTGTTGCTTTTTTTCTGCACTCTAGAGTATCAACATGTTTTTTGTATCATGGTGGTCAGAATTGGAAACCAATAGTCCAAGTGTGGTCTCACCAAAGCAGTAAATAGTAGTACTATTACTGTACTTTATATGATATTGACATGATTCCTCTGTTGGGGCAACCTTTATTGGCTTTCTATTTGTTTTTGTTCTGTTGCTAAGACATATCCAACTCCTCACAGCCCCATGGACCATAACATGCCAGGTTCTCCTATACTCCAATCACCCAGAGATTGCCAAAAATTCATGTTCATAGTATCAATGATACTATGTAAATGAATCACTATGTAAATGATTCACTATGTAAATGGATCATAAGCTTCCTAACAGACAGGAAGCAACAGGTGAAGCTAGGCAAAATCACGTAAAATACCTATACAATCAACACAGAAGCCCCCTAGGACTGTGTGCTCTCTTTACCTCTCTTCTCTCTATACACCAATGACTGCATCTCAAAAGATCCCTCTGTTAAAGTATGGAAGTTTGCAGATGACACAACAGTAATTGATCTCATTCGAGACAATGACGAATCTGCATACAGACGGAAGGTTGAACAAGTAGCTTTGTGGTACAACTGGAATAATCTTGAACTAAACACACTCAAAAACTTAGAAATGGTGGTAGATTTTAGGAGAAACCCTCCTATACTATCACATCATCAAGGTTCTATCGTATCTCAAGACTTAAAATGGACACCTAACATCAACAACGTCATCAAAAAAGCACAACAAAGAATGTTCTTTCTGTGCCAACTCAAAAAGCTCGAACTGTCCAAAGAGCTGCTTATTCAGTTATACAGAGGAATAATTGAGTCTGTCACCTGAACCTCTATAACTGTCTGGTTTTGTTCTGCAACCAAACAAGATAGACAAAGACTTCAACAAATAATTAGAACTGCAGAAAAAATAATTGCTATCAACCTGCCTTCCATTGAGGACGTGTATACTGCACAAGTCAAAAAGAGGGCTGACAAAATATCTACAGATCCCTCACATCCTGAACATAAATTATTTCAACTTCTACCCTGAAAACGACGCTATAGGACACTGCACACCAGAACAACTAGACACTGTTTTTCCCTAAATGCCATTACTCTGCTAAACAACTAATTTCCACAACACCGTCAAACTATTGACAGACTGTATTAGTATTCTTCTTCTCATCCTTCCTATTACTTACAGTATCTCCTTCTGCTTATGACTACAATCATGTTGCTTGTATTTTTATGATTTATATTGTTCTGTTTGTTTCCTAGTATGATTTACTTGCTTATTAGTAACCTATGACTATCACTAAGTGTTGTATCTTAGGATTCTTGATGAATGTATTTTTTCTTTTATGTACAATGAGAGCATATGTACCAAAGACAAATTCCTTGTGTGGCTAATCACACTTGGCCAAGAAAGAATTCTATTCTATTCTATACTTACAGTATATATAATTATACTATTACAGTATTCTATAATATATTATATAATATATACTGTATATTATAATATAATATTTCTATCTATACTTGATGTAAATAAAAGGATTTGTATAATTAAAAAGCATACTATTAGTAAATATGTGCTATTACACATTTCCTATATGAATAGCAAATAACATTTTAAAAAAGAACCTATACTCATAAGTTTCTAAGTCGTACACCAATATTTATCTCTAACAATGTCATTTTTAAATAAACAATGCACTTATGGAAATAAACTGCAAAGCTATGCTACCTGTCAATATAACACATAGTTTGCTCATAATAGTTTATCAATATTCCATGAAACATATGAATTAGATATTAAAAGTTTTGTTTAACATTTAATTTTGTTAGAAGCAGTCTTTAAACAAAGTTTGTATTTACTTGCAGAATTGATAATTCAGTTTGTCTATGTAAACATTATAATTGGATTACTTTCAAACTCAAAGTATTTATTTCATAAGTATTTTCTTATTAAAGATTTAAGAGCTATTAAATATTTATATTGCACATGTGTATCATAGAAGATAGTGTGTTCTGGAAAACATAAATATTCATAATTCATAAGATCCTGTATAGCATTAAAAATGCAAAGATTGTACTAATATTTCATAAGCCATTTTCTATCTTTTGGACCTTAACAATAGATAGGATCCAATGTTCATATAAAGCTGAAAATGTATCCAACTGATTTAACCTGCAAGTTAAAATTGAACAAGCAAGGTTCAATTTTTAACCTTGCTTGTTCAATTTTGAACAAGCAAGGTTAAAAAAACAATCCAATGTGATTTGCAACTCACAATCAAAACCTTTCCCCCCCACTAACTGTCTGTGTAGAGTAGAATGACATACCATTAAGTAATGGATAAGTCCTTTTTTCTGTCCACTTCATGCTGTGTAGTCCCAATGGCAATGAAATCTTCCCATTTATTTTGGGATAGTAAGAAGTACTGATGAATGAAGCAAGACAGGAAAATGTTGAAATGCAATGAACCACAAAATGCTGGGGATTAAGAGTAATAACTTCATAAGGCTGGAAAAACTAAGCAAAAATATGCTGCAACAAGTTGACAGCCTTAAATTTGCACACAAGCAAAACACCCGTTGTTAAACTGTTTTACATCTAAGTCAACATTCATGCAATAAAAGCATGGATAATCTGTTTATCGTGAATAACAAATCATTTATAGAAGCCTCAACAGCAATACCCTTAAATGGTCACCAAGAATCATGAATTATTTGTGTCTGTTTGTTGGATTGAACAATATTTCAAAGTCTTGTGACTAGAGCAATTTGATGAATTGCTTCTTCTTAGCTTTCTTCTAATGATAATGCCTGTGAATCCAGCATGCATAATCAGCAACCTGATGAATATACACCACCACCATTGAGACTAATCCCCAATCTGATAACAGAAGATACAATAAACAATCAGCTACTTTTATTTTTAAATGAAAGAAATGTGTTTGTTTCCCTTGTCGAACAGAGATGCTGAATAAAACAGGAGCTTTATGTGATTGAATTGTGTATCATATAAATGTGGATGTGGATGTCACTACAAACAAAAATAACTGTTCTATAGAATGAACAGAACAGAACAGAACAGAATAGAATAGAATAGAATAGAACAGAACAGAACAGAACAGAACAGAACAGAACAGAACAGAATAGAATAGAATAGAATAGAATAGAATAGAATAGAATAGAATTCTTTATTTGTGATTGGACCACAAGGAATTTGTCTTTGGTGCATGTGCTCTCTGTGTACATAAAAAGACAAGATACACTTGTCAAGAATTAGTTAACACACATCTCATAGTTTCACATCTGTAATACTTCCATTCTAAAGAAGCAAGTGAATGAATGTAATATGCAATGGGCGTTTTTGTTCTCTTTTTCTAATTCTGTTTCAAGATTGTACCAAATCACAACCAAACTGGAAAAAAGACAGCTTTTTTCTCTTTCTTAATCAGGACATTTTTCAGTTTTTGTAATTCAGAATTAACTGCTGCAGAAGAGTACTAAACAGCTGATTTTTAATCAGCAGATATAGTGGTCTGAAATATTTACATAATTAAGAATAAATTCCAAAGCCATACGTAAATACAAAAGAAGCAATACATTCAGCTTCTAAGGAATTCTGACTTGCAAAATGGTTTGTACCTTCTTTGAATCGTATTTAAGTTCTTCCTAACTGTCAGGAAATTTCTTCTTAGTTCTAGGTTGCTTCTAGGTTGCTTCTCTCCTTGATTAATTTCCTTCCATTGCTGCTTGTCCTGTCCTCATGTTCTTTATAGAATAGCTTGACTCCCTCTTTGTGGCAACCCCTGAGATATTGGAACACTGCTATCATGTTTTTTCATTAAACTAGACATACCCAATTCCAGCAACAATTCTTTACACAGTATGTTTTAGTCTCCAGTCCCCTAATCATCTTTGTTGCTATTTTCTGCACTCTTTCTAAATCTCTTTTACGTTGTGGTGACCAAAATTGGATGCAATATTCTAAGTGTGTCCTTACCAAAGCATTATAATGTGGTATTAACATTTCACATAATATTGATTCTATCCTTCTATTAATGCAGCCTAGGACTTTTTTGGCAACTGCAGCACATTGCTGGCTTATATTTAAGAGATTGTCCACTAGGACTTCAAGATCCTTTTCACAGTTACTACTATACTAAGTTCAGTGTATTACCGAGGCCCTTAACACTTACTATGTAGTGAACATTCATATATTAGATAACCAGAAGGATAATGTGGTTCTACCTTTTGATAAGCTTCAAGTGTCTTCAGCCAAATGTAACTTTCAGTCTCAGTAAAGATCATGTAAACCATGGCATATTATTGTTGTTATTGTTATTGACACTTTGGTGCCACTAGATTTCTCTAAACCTTTTGGTGACACTAATTTATCAAAAAATCTACATCTTGGACAGCAAAATAGTATCTATTACAATTGTATTTTTACAATTCCTTCCAAATTCTTTTTAGGATGAGTGGCTATAATATTGGTAATACATTATGATTATGGTACAGAATGGCACTCCAGCAGCAGAATTATTTGCCAACTTCAGAATGACACAAAGGCATATTTTATTACCATCAATAAGATACTGACAAAGTGTCTGCCTTAGGAACATGAGTGATAAACAGTATTTTAAAGGAAGAAAACAGTTGTTAATATATTTTGAACTTTTAAACTTTTATCCCAGTCTCATAGTAAATCTTGGTTTTAAAAAAGACTAGAAACATTTTGTGTGGTTTTGCAGTGGCTACTGGTGTATATACTCCCAACTATATTCTATTTAGGAAGCCAGGCTATTTATTCCTTGTTTGTATGATGTGGGCATCTTGGGTATGTATGAGTAAGTAATGTTTTACTGCTATTGGAGAACCAGGCACCTGATGGTTAGATTTTGGAAACTTCTGAAGAATCTTTCAAAAACTTTATAGATACAGCCAGTGACTACTGTACTTTTACAATAAATCAGAGAGTCCTGAAGAAGTACCGGATAGAAATCAGGCTCAACTGGAACAGAAAGTGATTTGTCCATGGCAAATAAATAGATGTAATATTCCAAATTCAGGTCAGAGTACAGCTACGTGGAATAAAATAAGATCCACTTACATATATGTGTCGAACCAGAAATTATCTGGGACAAAATTATCTGGTTACCATGAAGACCTGAATTCCCAGCTTTTTCCAATCAGCTTCCAGATCTTAACTCAACCCAAACCAAAAAGCAAGCAGACTCTAACACCAGTCCAAGATCAGGTTAAGGAATTTGGGATGGAAACTACTAGAAGGCATGATAACCAGTACACTGCAATAATTTACAATTTGTCCCTACAACGCAACACAACACAACATAAATATATTCACACTTTGTCACCTCTATGACAGGATCCTGGTCACAACTAAAATGCCTATGAAGATCAAAATCAACAGCTTCTTGCCTGAACCACCAGAAATGCTGATTTCCAAGGTTTGCCCTGTCAAACCTGGTCCTAGTAATACACACCAGGCTTGACTGCTCATCCACAACTAAGTTATGATTAATTGTAATTTTATTGCAAACAGACCTAGAGTTTTCCAGCAGCAGTTTGACGACAAGGTCACCCTATAATTTAACCATATACTGTAACGTTGCATGTACTATTACACATTTGGAAAGCATTGACTCATGCCTGCTTTTTTATGTTATTATTGTTTGAAAAGTTTGAGACAAAGGTCATGCCTTCTAAGCCAGTGACAAATTGCACTGAGTTACTAATTACCCATTACCAATTTGTAAACACATTATATATATACAGAATGTTTTTCAGGTCTCTAATGGGTAAGTTAGGTTTTTCCAATAAATACTGAAGAACTCACATAGCTGCATATTTGCTTATTTCTGTAAAGATTAAAAAGCATACCTTTGAGACTGAAAAGCGAATTCTTAAAATTTTACAGTGTCATATTGATTCACATTTAATTTCTCTGGCTAATAAAACATCTAAGCTTAATAGCACTGATTTCATGAAAGTATGTGCTATTGTTTTTGTTTTTGCTTGAGAGAAAACCCACATCTATATGCATTTCACATTAGAGCTAACATTTCTAATGTCTTTTCTTACTATAGATAGTATGAGGTTACTGGTAAAATGAAAACAGGATCATACAAATGTTCCCACATGGAGCACATGACACACTACACTATTTTCCTTTATGGTTCCAGATCACATGTGCTAACCCAGATGGAGGCCTGCTTAGAATAAACTAGAAGTATGCATTTATCAGTAGTAACACCCGCTTTATGTTATTTAAAATTATTGCATTGCAATTTTAGAGTTGAAACTATGAACGTTAATTGTTTGTGATGGCTGTTAATCCATGATATAATGCAGCTGATGTTTTAGAATATTATTGATGTCTTGCATTTAGCTAACTTAGAGTTTAGCTAACCTGTAGCAAGCAGGATAGATATATATTAGATAAATAAAGAAGCAAATAATAGAATAATTTAAGTGTAAAATGTGAGCTGTGCTCACAGAATTTCTCATTCACTTTGTAATAACCTTGTATGCCACCAATCTTTCATTAAATTCATTTTGTTTTATCACTGTGAATTGCAACCATCTTTAAAATACACATATGCTGTGTTTTCTTTGGCTGGCCATTCACGTTGTCAAATAAATATAAACATTAACATATAAGAAATTTATCTTAAATTATCTCTTATCTAAAATTTTCATTTTAGTCAGTCTTGCTGTATAATTAGCATCCCATTTATAAACATTTCTACCGATATAAAATTCTAAATGACCAACTAAGGTTTCAGTACTTTGTCAAGTGTATCTTACCCGCTTACCTTAGGATCACTGAAGCCAGGCCTCCCATGCCCCGACACCTGTCGCAACACCGCCTGACGTCTTCTGCAGCTACTAGCTGCGTGGCCCATCACACCATCACTTGTGCCAGGAGATTGCATAGTACATTGTACTATGCACATGCAAGCGGCAGCATCAGTGTGATGTGTCAAGCCATGAGTGGCAGCACTGGCCCGATAAGTCTCACAGTGTCCTGCCATGAATGACAGCACCGGCACGATGCACCATGTGGTGTCTGGTTGCCAGCGGCCACAAACAGCCGCAGAAAAAGTCTGGCAGCAGCACAGGTGTCAGGTCATGATGGTCCTAAGGTAAGCGGGTGCAGGCACATGGGGCAGCTCTACCCCCTACCCCACCCTAGCTTGATTTTTAGACATGCGCCTCGCTCCACCTCATACAACCAGATGGTGACCGGGGCTTAATTGGGCTTATTTTGGGGTAGAACTTATATTAGATGCAGGAGTGAAAATCATGCTAGGGCTTGTTTTCAAGGTAGGTTGTATTTTCAGGGAAACACAGTACTATAATAGATAGGATTGGGGTTAAAAATATTTGGGTTCAAATTTGTCAGCCACAAATTTTATTGAATAAGCTGTTTATTCTTCAGTACTATATATATTTCTCCAAATAGATGAAATTGGCCATGAATATTAAGTGAACAAATATTGAAATATAAAGTAGCACTTGTTACACTTTTTTGCATAAGTGTAATTCATAACCACAGAATATTAGCAGTTTTTCATATGTACACTAGTACAGAAAATTATGTCTACTATCAATTTACTTAGGCATACATTTATTAAGCAAAACATTTTTTTTGAAACAGAAATCTTTCATATTACAATCAAAGCAAACAAGTACTGTGGTAACTTTACTTCAGCCTTGCATTTTGTTCAGGTCAATCATATACACATATTCCCAAGTGTGTTTATCTCTATGTCCACAAAATCTTAATGTCAAGAAAGTATGCATTTTAAATTTTAGCCTTAAGCTTCTAAAGGACTTTGGACTGTTTTGATCACTAGAAAAAAAGTATTTTCAGTGATTAATTTTAATGAAATCTGCACATATCCATTTCACATATCCAAGGCAACAAGAGTACAGTTTGAATATGCTGCAATGAATATGAATTTTAAAAAAATGCTGTCTTCCGTTCTTGTTCCTATTAAAAATCAACTCAACAGTTAACTGCTGCATATACAGTAATGTACCTGTACTGTACTTCTTGCTCAGTTATTATGGAACAGCTAAAGGAAACTTAAAAATATGTTTCTGTAGGCTATGTAAAGGAGAAGAAACAACAAAATAATTCCATCAGTCTGTTCTAAGAAATGGCTTCTTGTATTGTACTTACAAAGTACTTCAATTAGAAGTAAGAGAGGGAAAAATGGATGTGTAGAAATGTATACTGATGCAAAAATTGTTGAAAAGAAAAAATTGTAAAAAATTCTTAAAAAAAAAAACCTGTTTAATAAAAAATATATTTTAAAAACTACTTCAATTAATAACTTGGTGGAGTCCGTGAAAGTATATGAAAATGTTTCTTATATATATTATATTGCTTATATTGCTGTGAGTGGATTGGTTGGCTGTGTTGTTGCATCTTGATTGAGAACATCTGGAGTTGATGTTTGCAGATTAGTT
>JANHFT010010084.1:199946-216314 GCA_032467955.1 Pseudoxenodon macrops | reverse complement strand
CTGGGGTGTTCGGTAGGGCCATCCATACTGAGGGGCCAGGGGAGGGGATGGGAAGGATGCCGGAGAGAATGTCCTGAATGGCTCCGGGTGGATTATAAAGGGCAGTCGCTGTCCCTTGTTTCATATGCGCCTCACGCTGCAGGACTGTCTGCATGGTCTGCTGCGCTCAGTGACCCACCCTGTTAACTACGGTGGGGAGTTCTCCCTCAGGGTCAGCCCAAAAAAAAGAAGAAAAGGAAAGGAAGAAAAAAAAAAGCGTTGGTGCATCTTGAGGGAACTTTAAATGCCTTTGTTGAACAACTAATGAGAGAAGGGTTTGAGAGAGCCAGTTAAAAAAAAACTCCCGACTGTTTTCTCTCCACCACCCCTCCCCTTTTCCCCTAGAAACAAAAGTAGTTTTAAGTACACTGGTCTCTTGCCACCATGGAGGCAATGGTTCGACTAGAGAGGCTGGTTAGTGGGTGATGATGAAGAAGTATTCTGGTTTAGCATTTTACCTTTAATAGCGTAAGCTTTATTTATCCAGAGATGGGTTGCAATAAAACTAAAAGTGCACTTAAATATATTCTGTCTACACAACGCCACTTACTATTAAAACAATAGTGTGTTACGAAATAAGGTCATCAGCAGTTGTACTATTCTAATTTTAATGTTGCTTGAAAGTTGGGGATTCTTTGTAATTTGAGGAATCAAACATCCCGCCTTGAGTCTTGCATTCCTCTATTGCAAAGTTTTCAAAATTATATTTGAAAGTATGTTGCTTCAAAATCCCATATATTGTCTCAAACAATAATGTGTATAATGGCTACTGGTACTTTGGTTGCAGAATTAAATCTCTGTTTAGTGTAGTCTTTGTTCACCAGATGCATAGAATATTATTCTGAAAGGAAACCATATTTGTGTGTATGATTTTTTGTATATAAATTGTATGTATAATGTACTACCAAATGAATATGTTTATTTTGCTAAGATTAAACTCCATGTGTGATGATATGAGCCTTAGTTATCAAAAATTATCCCATAATACATTTGTTGGTCTTACGGATGACAGAGGACTTTGCTTTTGTTTCAACTAACATGATGATCTTCTGAAAGCATACCTATGAAGTGTTTGGTGTATACTTTTGATTATATGTATAGTATGTGAAGACTCAGGTAATGGAAGGGCAGACAAAAACAACTGTGACTATATATTTACTTCTCACTAATTGCTACTACATTCAATGGGAAATGTCTGAATAGATTATTTTTTCTGCATAGCATTTTACAATTATACTATTTTCTGTGCACTGATTTTAAATGAACTTAGGCATTTACATCAAAGCAAACATAGTTTCATTCACATAATTAAATAAGGGCTAGTTTGCTTATCCATGATTTATTAAATCACAATTGTATGAGAGTGCAATGCATATGAAAACATAAGGAGTTTGTACAAAGTCAGAATAAAACCACATTGGGTGGAAGTTGAGTCATGGCAACTGGACTTCTTTTTCTTTTTAATCTGAAATATTTCACTACTTATCCAGCAGTGTCTTCTTTTACAATAGTAGTTCAAATATAATTTGTTTATAAAAAATAGTTTTAAAACTTTATTGATATAAATTATTGATAGAAAATTGAAAGAGCTTGAGTAAAAATGATTTTTTAAAATTCTACATAGTCTACACAAAAATTAATTTTTAATATTTTAATATTTTCTATTTAGAAAGGTTAAGCCTTAAATTATAAGCTTACTTATATGCAAGAATGAATTGGTTTACTCTGGAGGGAATAACAGGTTATGTATGGCCTCTTCTGTCATCTCTTTATTATATATGCAATCCTAAAAGAGTACCGTAGATAATAAATTTTACTAGATTTAAGAGAACATGCTTCTGAACAAACATTTTTTGAATGTTTGTGTAATTGCCAGTCTTGCATCAGAAAATAATGGAAATGAATGTACTACAGTTTTTATAAAGTACATACATTACTTTTATTGCAGCCTTAATAAAACTTACATATTACCTCCTGGAAACTCTGAAATAGATGCTTTTCCCAGTTCCTTCTAATTAGTTCTTATTAGTTTTATTTTTTTTTAACTTGATTGAATTTGTCCTTGTTTTCAGGGTTACTTTATCAACAGACCTGCAGCTTGCCTTTTTGATTTGACTATTTCTGAGCAATTATGGATATTGCGTGGCATATCCCTGTTTTATCTACCTTGGTTCAAGATAACAATATTAATTTCTTATATTACGTTTTATGAGTTTATCTGAAAAATAAGGGCAAGATTAATTCTGATACTTGTGGAAATTATCCTTTTCACTTCTCTGTTATCATGTTGTCTCCTAAAATCTGCTCTTTCAAATCTCTGAAAACAGATGTTATCTATGACTAACATAGAAGGAAGGAGACTGTCCCTCTCCTATTCACTGATGAATTCGAAATAATAAATATATGTAAAACATATTTATAGTTGGCTAGGTGATCAGACAATTTGAATACTTGGTATATAAGAATGGGAGAAAATGTGCATTCACATACACAATATAGAAAATAAATTATTTGAAATGGAAAGGTGCTTCTGAGGTGTTTATGTTATTATGTGGACTCATTATCCTTTAAACAAAGCAAATATCTTGTGTATATAAGTGAGAAATTTGGGAAGTGAAATAGTTTCCGTTACTTCTTATAGTGATCAGGAACTGAATTTTTTCACACCACTGAATCTAGTGAGTTCAGAAAAAGAGATGAATAAATAGAACACTAGTATATATATTCTCATACTTAGATACCTGCAAATTATGCCAATTTTATGCAGTAAAATTATTCACAGTGTATCTTACTATTGGACTTGATTTCTCATAAAATGTCTTCAAAATTATTTTAAGACTGGTAGATCAGAGCACACAGTAAGAAAGCTTACATTAAAAAAAACTTCATTTAATTTATTTTTAAATTGTACTTTTTTATATACTTTTTGAATCCTTAGGGAGTAATCCTGCTTTAACATGATTGCATTTTCTGTGATTTGTTCCTGAATGGATTTCAACTTCACTTGAAGTGTATGAAAGTCCGAGTAAAGTACAATATGATTGCTAGCTTGTTACAAATGTTAATTGATGTTGAGTTGTATAGCAAAAATTGCATATCACTATGATTAAAAGCTGTATTATAGTAAACATGCACAATAGGGCAGAGTTCTAGTTTTCAGTTAGAATTTCACAAATTTGTCAGGGTAATTTGATTACAACCTTCAAATTGTTTTGCTTTTTAACATTGTGTTGAAGATATAAAGAATGCTTGATATCTAGTTTCTGAAAAGTGTATTAGATAATAATACACTTATAAGCAATACATCACATTTTTTGTAGATAGAAAGGTTGTAGATAGATTATCAGTGAGTTCAGGTTCTGAAATTGTTTTCATGTTCGTTTACTATGGGCAGAATCTTTTTGTAATGTTTTCAAATTTGATAAATATCCTATGTTAGTTATAGAGAGACATAAGATCCTAATCTAGCTTTGGTGATAAGCAACTTGAGGATCTTTAATATTATAATAGGTAGCATTCAGTTTGATAAATAGTTTATGTGAAAGTACTATTTAAAATAAATGGTAGTTGTTCAAACTCAACAATGATTTTGAGATAAGGAAAAGCTTTGAAAAAGTGTTACTTGTATAGTAAGAATTAATACGGTGGATCATTTTCTATAATCAATATCTCCAACCTTGTGCCAACCAGATGTGACCCAATAGGATGAGTGTTAAGAATGGAATTCTTGACACATCAGGATGATTTGAAGACTGAATAAAATTGACTTAATAAGATTGAAAATGACAATCATATTTTCTTATTTAGACAAATGAGTCTTAAACAAATATTCCAATGGTATAAATAGATCATTTAGGTGTTTCTTACAAGTATGAACACCATACATACTTACACACATACTTACACCATGTTACATACATACATACATACTTACACCATGTGAACAGGTGTTCCAGTAATAACTGCGATTGAGGCCAAGTTTGTATTTCAAAATATTTAATTGACCATTGATAATATTACTGTAGTACAGAGAATGCTTGGTATTTTAAAGGTATATTTTACAACTTATAGTTTCATTTTGCTGGTTGTAGGTTTACGCCTAATAAACTGGAAACAGAATAAAACCTACTGTAGATTTTTAAGGAAGCATATTAGTATTTAAAGTTATATTGTGGAACTGCATTTATAGAACACAATTTACTTCTCATCTACTTAAATATGTTGACTTTAGTCTGATTGCCTATCTACTTATGTGCTGCTTTGTAACTAAAGTTCTGCTCAGTCTTAAACTGAATACAGAGCATATGTGTGTTGTATTGCAAATGCATATTATTTGTTCTGTTTTAGCCTCCTCACAAAGTGTATGTGTATAGTTGGCATTTGTTATTATTAGCTATTTGCTGTTCTGCAGTTTGTTGATTTAGTCTTCTGAATATTTACTGACTTACTAAATTCTGTATCTCTGGATTGAAATTTAGAGTAGTGAAGTATATTCCATAATAAAGAATTAAAAGAATATTTTGTGTATCTACATTTTTAATACAAAATCACTGGCTTCCTAAAAGTTGTTCTAAGAGGGTCCAACCGCTAGGTATTATTTACCTCATTTACCTCATTGAATAACTCCTCATCAGTTTCAAGTCAGGCAGCTAAAAGTAGGTTGTAAGTTTTTCTTTAGTGCTCATCAACTAGGTATTAAATTTATAGATCTGTATATAATATTACACAGGGAAGCATTGATCAGTGATTGTGTTTGCACAATATGCTAAAATAATGAACGTATGTTGCTTTTATGTGCACTATTTGTACCTCATTAACAAAATATACTGCTTGTTTTGACTTTGTGTGCTGTTAACTGAAAATTACAACCTGTGACATGTTAAGCCACAAAACCTGTTTGAAGGGCAGTGTATGGTGGAGAATTAAATTGTAGTATATATGTGTTATATATGTCTTTTAGCTTAATTTGTCCCTTTGACTGGGCATTGAATAACCTTAATATTACTGTATTTATTGGAGTATAAGACGCACATTTTTACCCTCCAAAAGAGGATGAAAATTTGGGTGTGTCTTATACACCAAATGTAGCCCCCCCCGCCCCCACCCTTCGGATGTTTTTGGGCTCTGTGCATCGCATTTCGGGCGGTTCCATGTGGTGGCGATTATCACTTCCACTTGGTGGTTTAAAACAAACCCTCTGGGCATTTAATTGGAGTGGATGTGGAATGCTTTTCATGGGGACAGAAGAGGGACTGGGCAGTGAAGTCTCTGCTCCTGAGACACCCCCGTCTTCCTACCTATAGCCTCACAGCAAGGCCCAATAGAGATGCAGCACTTCATCTCATAAACACATTGCTGGGCTTCCCAGCAAGACCCCTGCCCCTTTGCTGCAGTCTTTCAAAGAGGCCTGGCCATAAGCAATAGCAATAGTACTTAGACTTATATACCACTTTACAGTGCTTTACAGCCCTCTGTAAGCGGTTTAAAGAGATAGCATATTGTCCCCAACAATTTGGGTTCTCATTTCACCCACCTCGGAAGGATGAAAACTGAGTCAACTTTGAGACAATTTAGCTCCTCTGTTTGGTCTCTGTGTCAGTTCCTTTAAACACTGAATATAGGAAGGTAAAAGCCCTGTCTAAACTACCTTAGCTAAGATTGACATTAAAGATTTGTCTGACAAAAAAGGAAGACAAATAATTTTTACGATTGATTGATTGATCCCTGCTCTCACTGCTAGAAATCCCATACAGACACCTTCCCCCCCCAAAAAAATAATAATTTATTATAACTGTTTTAACAATATTCTAACATGGCACTACTCTTGACAATCTGCATTAGATACCCTGAAAGTACATATGATGGTACTATTCTGTAAATGAGGGGAGGGAGTAAAGTTAATTATATAAAAGTTAAGCCAAAACATATATATTAAATATAAACAAATATATAATTTGGCTAATATTTTTAAAAGCAATGTTTGAACCCTGAAGTTCAACCCAATATATTTTCAGGGACAATAATCTGTTTATGGTAAACATATTGGTATTAATTTGCAATGACATATATATTATATGTACAATGATAAAAGTTGTTTCTAATATTATTAAGACATGATGTGAGAAAGAGAAAAGGAATTTAGAGGAAGATTTTTCCCCCAACCAGGTTCTCTGGCATGACAAAGAAATAGAGGCCCATATGTTCAGAAAAGTTATTTTTTCCCTTCTGAATATTGGTATGATTGAAAAATAGATGCAGTTTTTCATTTAGTAAATAATACATTCACAAGGAATTTTGTCTGTCAGCAAACTCATGTCTTCCTTATTATAGTATTTGAATGTATATACCAACATGACTCAGCAGTGCTTGCTGTATTTATTCGTGTAAGATAAGTCTTTCTTGAATTCTACAACAGGCCCGCCTATTGATGTCATATATCTATTGTGCCCGAAAGCATTGTGAATGAAATGTCATAAAATTCTTGTTCAGTTTCTGTCTTTCAGGTCCTCTGGCCTTTATGATACCAAATCCTATAGTCTGAAGTCTTAGCTACTCTTTCTTAGATGGCAGTTCTGAGAAATTTTCTTGTAAGAATTGGTGCTTTTGCTTGTCTGATGTTTTTGCTGGCAACGTCATTCTCAATTAATGAAATTATGGAAATCCTTTCAAGTAAACCTAAAAGAACTGTAGAGTTGATTTATCTTGAAGAAATGCTACTAACTTTCCATATCTCTGATACCTTCAGTTTCTAAAGTAAAATATCAGGTTTATGTCTCTTCAGCATATAGGTGATATTTCAATCCAACAACAGCAAAAATAAAAACAGGTCTCTCATGTGATATTTTAATTTCTTTTTTTCCCCTTGGTTGAAGGCTCTGTCATTTTTTGTTGCTGTCACTTGATACTGTTTAACAACTGTAGTTTTCCATCAGAGGAAAAAGTCTTTTTTTTCTATGAGGCCATAATTACAATGGAGATTTCCCTTATCAGCATTCAAAAGAACCCACCTTTTTCTTGTATGGTTTACCACATGTGGATCAGGCTTCTCCAGGTATATTTAACAATACTCAGCAGTATTTGTGTTTAGGTTTTTATTACAGGAGACTGATAGTTTTAGTCCTCCATGACCATGTGTGTGTGTATGAGAGAGAGAGAGAGAGAGATAGAGAGAGAGAGAGAGAGAGGAGAAGAAAAAAAAAGAAAGAGAGAGAGAGATTCTGCCAAGTAATCATTTATAAAATATGGCTGAGAGTAAACAAAGTAAACTTGTAGGTAGGATGTTTTATACTTTAAGCAGAAAGTGAGGACACAATCATTAAGTTGTCAAAACAAATACTGTACCAGTATATGTAAAATGCTTTCAGTTAGTTCCATCTGCTCTAGCTGCCATTATGTTTACAATGCTATCTGGAAACTTTCCATTTAATAATTTCAGTGTATTCAGTGAAAAGACTGGAATTTTTGTGGTTCATCTCAGTGGCAAACAATCAGATCACACCATGTAAATCAAGCAAATGTCGACCTTAGGCAATATACTGTATGCACAAAGGCAGTCACAAGTTATAATTAATTCCTGTATTTAGAAAATAGTAACAAACACAATTGTGTGTCTTGATTTGTTTTAATTTGTTTTAGTCTGTTTCCAAGAACAAAATGTACTCTTCACTGTCACCACTTTCATGGATATTAATAGCTGGTCAAATTTTAATTCATTTGTATACCATCTCAGGCCAAGTCTCTATATTTTATAAGCCCCCGTAGGCTTTGGGTGTGAATTTTTATTCATTCCCAAAAAGTATCATTGAATTTTAAATTAATAAATATATTAGTTGTATGAATTGCATTTAATGAATTTGATTATAATTAAATTAAATCAATTTTAGTTGCTGTCCTGGTTTCATGTATGTTTTCTCATAATCCTACTTTTTGTCATCTGACCACCAGCCTACAGCCAAAGGCAAAATATGATCATCAGAAGCCAAAAATTGTGCACTTTTTCTAAATACAGGAGTTTGTCACATGCAACAGCTACACTTATGGTAATAAATATGCTATTGTATCTCTATTGTATCTGTAAATGTTGCATTGTATCTCTAAATAAGAATGTTCTTGTTCAGTTGCAAACACAAATGCTATAATGGTGTTTCATCTACCAAACCTGAAGTAATAGATAGGGAAACAATACAAGGGAAAAGAAACGGATCATCCATTTTCTGTTTTTCCTTTTGTCCCATAGTATAAATCACTGGGCAGTCAGCTCTAGATATGGCTGCTATCTGAAAACTGAGAATTTTATTGATTTATGAAGTATCTAAAGATCAGGAAAAGCAAAAGGCATTACTTCAAAAAAAATGTTTTTCTTCTTCTTGAAATAGCTCACAGCATCTAGCTTTTTACAGATACCCCGAAAATATATTAAAGAAATTAAAAAAGGAAATTCTGATTAATAATTTATGTGGATAGTATGCTCTTATGGATTTGGGAAGTATACTTAATTACAAACCAAAGGGAAGAGAACGGATGGCTTTTCCTTTGAAGCTCTGAAGTCTTTCAGCTTCTTCAAGATAAGATATTATTTTGTGCTCCTTTGGACCACAGCACTGGGCATTATAACACTGAATAATATTGTACTCCATTTGGAGGCAAATGGCTTGGCACAGGGAAGCAGGATCTGAGTCACAAAGAGCTTTTGAGTAGTGACAAGCTACTTTCTAAACTACATTTTCAGAATTAAGGAAACCTTTTCTTTCTTTTTTGGCCCAGGCATATTATTTTGCCTTTGACACTATTACAATAAAAAAAACTTATAAGATTCCATATCAGAAATATGTTTTGCTATGGGAACTGGAGATATTGAAACAATATATTATTTTACAGTAGAATATGTAGGGGCATTGGTAACACATCTTACACCTGCTTTATCAGCACTGAGAAGAACAGGTTGCGTTTCTCAAACTGCAAGAAAAGAGAACCAAATTGGTAGTTTGATGCAGTGCTTATGGCAACAGGCTAGAAATCAAGAATTCTAGTTTCTCTCTTAGGCACAAAGGGAACTGGAGGACCTTGAACCAATCACTCTTCTCAGCTCTAGGAAGGAGACAATAACAAACCACTTCTAAAAAACTTTTCAAAAAAACTGCAGGAAGTTATCCAGGAATCTCTAATAATTGGAGATAGATGACAGATTTTAGATAGATAGATGATGATGATAGATAGATAGATAGATAGATAGATATATAGATAGATCGATAGATAGATAGACAGACAGACAGACAGACAGACATATCATTTATATCTCACCTTTATTATTTTTACAAATAAGTTAAGGCAGCGTACATATCCAACAAACCTTTTTCTCCCCACAACAATAACGGTAAGATGAGTTGGCCCAAAAGCTGGCTTTTATACCTATGCTGGGACTTCATGATCTCTTGCTTTATAGCTTGATGCCTTAACCACTAGAACAAAGTGGCTTATAAATTTATAAGGTAGGGTACAAATAATAAATATCCAAGGATATCTCATAATTATAAATCAATATTTTTGATGGCCTTCATATTAGTCAATGTTTTATTTTACTAACTAGTATTTAATATTACTAAGGAAGAATGATTATATAATTGGCATTTAAACAAACATTTTTCATCCATTAATTGTTTTCTGAGAAGAGTGGTATTTTGTTAATGAAAAAAATCAGAAAATGCAGCTGTTATTTATTTTCAAATGACAATGAGAAAAGAAAATGTACAAAATAAGGCACGAAGTAATCAACCAAACATGATTATTAGAATTATGATTTGTTTGAGTAATGGACAGAAGATCATCTTCCTAGAATCACACATTCCATATTCTTTAGGTGTGAAAAGAAAACGACGAGAAGAGGCTAAAATCTGCAATATTTTCTTTCTAGTCACTTCAGCATCTAATTGCTGTTCTCCCTTGTTTGAATTAGACATCAAAAGTCCAATGTAATAACAGTTGAACATTACAATCATTCCCAATTTCTAGCCTGTTGCATTAACTACTACACCAAACTGACCAACAATAAAAACAAAAGGTAGTAGTACCCTGTTTCCCTGAAAATAAGACTTCCCCAGATAATAAGCACAACCAGGCTTTGAGCGCATTTGCTAAAATAAGCCGTCCCCAAAAATAAGCCCGCCCCAAAACACAGCAGCAGCCATGAGGTGGCCACCCTCGCCACCGCCTGCACCTCAAAAATAATAAGATATCCCTGAAAATAAGGCCAAGTGCTTATTTTGGGGGTCAAAAGAAAATAAGACCCCGTCTTATTTTCGGGGAAACAGAGTACTACTCACAGTTATCATTTCTGCTACTACATTTGTTTTTAAGCTTTTATGTATCTGTTAAGTACATTAAACAAAATGGAACCAGAAGCATAAGCAAAGGTGTAAATAAACATAACATTTCTACTAAAAGAAAGTAAGAATTTATTTTAGTTGTTGTACATTAAGAATGACAGATTTTATGACATTGAGAATAATGAGAGATTTTTAAATAGTATATATGAAACCAAGATCACCTATTAGAACACACAAATAAATTGTTATTACAAATTATATAAATTTCATATGATGGTATAATAAAGTGCATGCAAAACTTCAAAAAAAAAAGTATAATACAACTATTAGTACAATAATGGAAAAGGTTATAAAAGTTCCATCAATAAATATCAATACAAACAAACCATATAGCAATAAATGTAGGATATCATATAACAATGGAACAATTTATCACACGTGACAGTTACCGTATGTAAAAAAATAGAAAGAAAAAATTCAACATATTCAAATTTAAAATGAAACCAGAAATAATCCTCTTAGCTATAATTCCATAAAACAGAAATAAAAATATCATAATTTACTAAAATGTGGTATATAATAATGGCTGCAATATCAAATTTGGCCCAACATATGAAAAGAGGACCATTAAAAAAAAAATCAATAGTGCCATATTGAAAAAACAGCAAAATTGACAGTACTGTAATTATCCATGATAGAAGTTTCACCAAATGTAAGCAAGAATCAGTAAATTTAGATATTTGGAATATGGATATTAGGACTAAATCTGTGAAAGCAATCAAAAATAACAGATGAAATGATTTAAATAAATACTATCAATAATCCTTACTGTTTAATATAAACTATAAATATCTATGTTCAGAAGTTAATTAAAAAGATCAAAGGCAACATTTCCCCTACTATTTTTATTTAGATTATATTTATGCTTAGTAGATATTTCTTTCTGTGTCACTCAATTGCTAATGTACAATGTAGACCTTTTCTTTTATATTTTATTATTTTAGCACTAAAAATATATTGAATAAAAAAGAAAAAATGCCATCTCACAAGGATTTCAGTACACATACACTTTGTATTAAGATGAATGTGAAAAGAACACATTTTCGCACAGGAATGTAAAAAAATAAAATAGATTCAGTGATAAGGTTGCTAACAAGCATATCATACTGGCAGAATTGCTGAGTTTAATAAAATTAATGACCTCCTTTACTTATTATTGCATTTGAACCTGTCAAATAGGTTCACATATATCTTAGGTTCCTTTTCGTTTTTGTCTAAAATGTGAATAATTTGAATTAAGGAGAAAAATGTTAACACTTCGTTTACCAATAATGAATTTGAAGAAGAGGTTTCACTGATAGCAAATTTTCCTCTCTACAAGGAGAGCATGACTCTTATTAATGGGTTAAAAATGACGGTTACCATCTTATCCTTACCCTATCTTCAGAAAGGAACATTACTAATAATACTGGAAAACATAATTTGCCTGACCTTTTGAGTTGAAATAGGTCATGTGTCCTAAATTATCTTAACCACATTTTTACTAATATCCCTAGCTAAATCTGTAAAATTTTTGATTGTCCAGATTTCAGTGAATGAAAAGCCTTTATTAGTAGTCGAATTCTAGCATATAGTAGTTGCAGCCATTATATCACTGCAGTTGATAAGTTAGTAATTGCATTTGTTAAGTGAATCTGGCTTTCCCGTTGACTTTGTTTATCAGAAGGTTGCAAAAGGTGATCACGTGACCTTGGGATACAGCAATGTCATAAGTATGAACGATCTGAACAGCTGGGTTCTAGCATATAGTAATTGCAGCCATTATATCATCCCATGACAGGTAGACTTAGGAAAAATCTTGGAAATCATTATCCATTCACCTACTATACTGTCAGGGCAATAGCAGAAGCTGTAGATTGTGCCAGTTCAGAATTGATGAATATTTTTGTCCAGAACAACAAAAGAGCTTCTATTTCTCTGTCCTAATTTAAAGTGTTTGATATTTTCTTTGTAACATATCATAAATCTAGGCTAACGTGTCTGGGCTACAAAAATCCAACAATCTGCTAGGTATCTCAAAACAATATAGAAAACTCTTTGCTGCATCAAAATTTGAATTTTGAATCCAAGGTTGTGTATTTCAACAGAAGAAAAAGTATTTTCAACAGATGTGAATGTCATTTTAGCATGGGCAGGAGCTCCCCTGTTAAATTACTCAATAGTATTTCTATACCATTTCAAAGACTTTGGGATCAGGCTAGAAACCAGTAGATTGTGAGTAGTAGTCCTGCCTTAGGCACAGTGCCAGTTGGGTAAACTTTGGCCTGACACTTTGCCTCAGTTCTAGAAGGAGACAATGGCAAACCACTTCTAAAAAAAACCTTGCCAAGAAAACCTCAGACAATTGGATTGTACAGAAGAAAATTGTGCAGAAGAAAAAAAAAAAGACTTTAACCAATGAAGGTTGAAACACATACTAATTCTACAATAAAGTCCCATTTAAAAGCAACTTGAAAAATTCTGTAATAGTCATTACAATAAGCAACATAATTTACTTCGGTGAGTCCAGTATCCAGTTTGGTATATAAATTGATACATGGTATATAATAATTCCTCTTAGGTTTATTTTGAAACCAGAGGTCGGGTACAGCAAATGCTACCAGTAAGCAAAATATGTCTGCCACTGAATATCAGCTCTTTTCTAAAACCCGTAAGGGACCTGGAGTAATTGATTTCTTACTTTGCTTATTCCATGTACTAAGTAATTCCAATCTATCCTGCAGTGGTCCTTTTTACACATACATTTTTTGAAAGTTGATTTACTAGTAGCTGTGTAGGAAGCATTTTTATGTTGACTTTTTAAATATTACTTTGAATTACCATGTCACACAATAATAGACTTTTGTTTCAGTTTTGGAAAATATCCTCAACCATTTTTTTTAAATAAACTGTGTTATTCTGCTTTAATGGGTTTAATGGGCAAACAGCCTAATACTTGACTTTTCAATTGCCACAATAAATAAAGATGATAAGATATATTAAGAATTCATATTGGCATACTTTTGTGTATTCTAAGCCTGATAAGTTTATCAAGCATGGAAACAATGTGAATGCAAAATATTCAATCTGGCTGTTATCTTGTGATCCAGTTTGAATGCAATTTGACTGAATGCTTATAACCTTTTCAACCTTAACCAAAAGCTACAATAGACAATGTATTGTTAATATTATGAAACATTTATAATCAATAAAACAATTCTAATGAAGACGACAAAACATTCAATTACATTATAAATCTATATAAGATATTGAAGAATAACTATAAGTAAAATCTGAAATACTTTTTTTTATTTTTGATAGTAAGTAAATAAGAGCCTCTTGTCAAACTGCCTGCCTCCAACAATATGTATATTGTTATATATTGATATAAAATATATTGGCGATGTTTCGATGAGGTCTCACTCATCATCTTCAGGCTGGTGCCTTCGGCTCTGTGCTTCTGCAAGCAAAGCGTGATCTGAGCTGCCGTCTCTCTATAAATACTGGAGAGGTGTGGGGTGTTGGCTGTGTTGCTGTGAGTGGACTGGTTGTCTGTGTTGTTGCATCTTGATTGAGAACATCTGGAGTTGATGTATAATGAAAATGAAATGTAATAACTATGATTTATAATGTTTATTTGTATTGAAATGTGTGATACCCAGGTATCTCTCTCTCTATCTATTTTCAGTGTGCATAATTTTGTGAACATTTCTAACATGTTTCTCTTTTCTTGTCTTTATAAATTGAAGAATGCTAAAGTTGATGAGTGAGCAAACTGGAAGAGCAAACAAGACTGAGGAAGTTCAAGTGGAATCCCAAATGGGTTTTCTATACCATGTGTAGAAATTAGAAATAATTCTAACAAATTATTTTAATTCTGTGTAAGTATTTCTAATTTTTTCACAGGATGCCTCCTTTTTAATTTTTTAATTATTTGCAAAGACATTAACATGCTAGATTTATTCCTTCCTCAGAAGAATATTTATGTTGTGTCTTTAGTCTGTTTCAGTATCAGCATATGAGATCAAAATTTTCTTGCTGTAATCATCTTTGAAACAAAAAAAAAATTCATGATGATTCAAGTGGCAAGATTGTTGGACTTATCCTTGCTTTTAGGAAATTCCAAACTTTTAACAGACTTTCTCTTATAATATGTCCCTTGTCTTCTTTTAATATATCTTATTTTCTTTTGTTTCTTTATATGATGTCTGTAAAACCCATTGGCTAATCATGCTCCTTGTGTTCTTGATGTTATTATATTGTTGGTTTTTTACTATTAGGAAATATTATTCATTCTTTTATCTGCAAGAGACAGCTTGTTCTATAATGTATAATCTGAGTCTGGGAAAATCTGATTGCAATATTATGAATTTTATTCTTGGGATTTTTGCATTTTACATAATCTATTAATTGTTCTTTATCAATAAAAGAGAATATTTGTAGCTCAGTATTGAAATGAGGGGTCCCATCATGTTTTTTTAAATCAATGGAGCAATGTTTAAATCTCAGATTTGAATTCATACCATTTGAAACAAGAACTTTATCTTGATAATACATTCATTTTTATTAACACCATAAATCATGACATACTCAAACACCAAATAGAAGACATAGGAAGCATACCTAGAGACATAGAGATTCAGATGCATATATACAAATGATCAATGTTTGGGGAACAAACAGGATGAACTTGATTATTAATATAATTACTGAAACTTGGTGGGATGAAAATCATAACTGGAAGATACTGATAGGAGGATACAAATTGTTAAAAAAAACCAGACACGATAAAAGAGGAGGTGAGTTGCATTATCTGTAAAAGCCCACTATATTGCTACAGAAATGCATGAAACCAAAGATGAAAATATCCTATCATGCATATGGATCAATATGAAAGAAAAAAAAACAATGACATCACCATAGCTGTATACTACAGGCCACCCAACCAAAAATAAATGTACTTTTTGCTAACTAATTAACAAATATATGTAGGGAACACACTACACTAGTAATAGGGGACTTTAATTACCCTGACATCAACTGGAAGACTAATTCTGTACCAAGTGAGAAATCGAATAGGGAACTAGAGAGACAACCATACTGGTGTTAATTCTCATGAACAGAGAAGAAGTGATACAGGGAGTTGAAATTTCAGGAACCTTGGGTGAAAGTGACCATGTCATACTGGAATTCAATATGATGCAAACACAAGAAACAGAGCATAATGATACAGAGTCTTAGATTTTAAAAGAGCTGATTTAAAAAAACTCGGAAAGAGCTTGGGAAAAATTCCATGGATGAAAATCCTAAAGGGGAAAACAACTCAAGAAGCTTAGGGAACTCTGAAAAAGTTTATCACAAAAGCCTAGTCTAGCACAATACCACTGAAAAAGAAAAATAAGAAATCCAAGAAAAAATCACCATGGTTGCACAAATACCTCTCTGATAAACTGAAAGATGAAAAGGGCAAGTACAAAAAATGGGAAGAGGGGCACCTAACTGAGGCAGAATATCAGCAGATATCCAGAAACTGCAAAGAGAAGTCAGGAAAGCAAAAAGCTCAGAATGAACAAAGACTTGCAACAAAAGTCAAAGATAATTTAAAAAGTTTCTTTCAACATATAAATAACAAATAAATAAATACAGGAAACAGTCAGTCCACTAAAGAGAGAAGATGGCAAGCAAGTAACAGGCAGTATAGAAAAAGCACATCTGCTTAATTCATTCTTTGCATCGGTCTTCACACAAAAAGAAACTGTAGCCCACCCTACCTAAAACATAACTGTAAAAGACAGACTAGAAATAAAAGTTAAAATAAGCAAAAAAATGGTAACAGAACACCTGCTTGACCTTGATGAAAATAAATCACTGGGACCTGACAGATTATAACTCAGATGTCTATGGAGATTCTCAGTCACCCAGGTCATGGTTGTCCCAAAGGTGCTTTTTCAAGAGGCAACTGGACTTT
>JANHFT010010084.1:166685-184001 GCA_032467955.1 Pseudoxenodon macrops | reverse complement strand
CACAACACAGGTTATGTAGACAGTAAACACAGGGTCAATCAAAATGGATTCAAATGTCTGTACACCAATGCACAGAGTATGTGGAATAAACAGGGTAAATTAGAAATTCAAAAAAATGAGGGCAGATATGATATTGTTGTCATTACAGAAACTTGGTAGGATGAAACCCACAAATGGAACATATAGCTAGAGGGATTTAAATTATTTAAAAGAAATAGACCAAATAAAAGAGGAGGCGGAGTTGCACTATGTATAAGAAATAACTATATATCTACAGAAATAGAGCACAACAATGATGAAAATTATCTTGAATGCATTTGGGTCAATATTAAAGGGAGGGAAATGACTTTGTCATAGGTCTATACTATAGGCTACACAACCAAACAGAGGAAATAGATGAACTTTTTGCTAGTCAGCTAACTAAGGTATGTAGGAAGCACATCATAATAGTAATGGGGGATTTTAACTCCCTGACATCAACTGGGAGACAAACTCTGCACCAAGTGGAAGATCTAACAGGTTCCTAACAAACCTAACATACAACTTTGTTTCCCAAAAAAGTAGAGAAGGAAACAGGGGGATCAGCCATATTGGACTTAATTCTTAATTCATCTTTCACCTCAATATTTCTGTGCTCTTTTACTTTTCCATAAGGCTTTCATGCATCTTCTTGTCCATGAATTCTATATTAAAGTTATATTTATAGGTTTGCATTCTACAGTCAATATCTCCACGTCTGATGAAATAAACGACTATTATATATAATGTGATAAGAACATGACTGAAGTGAAAATATCTTCTTTATTTTCCAGCATTTTCTTTTGATAGTTGTTTTAGCACTTCTGAGGCTGTTTTCTGAAGTATCTTTTTTCAAACAAAGCTACACAGCTGGAGCAGAAATGGAAAACAGAAATATTTAACCTGAAAAATACAAAACCTTTTTCCTGCTGCTTTACATTTTTAATTATGTTTTGCAATGTTTATATTCTATTGAGTTTTCTCTGAATGAGAATAAAAAGTGATTAAACAACAAAAGCCTGGGTTATTATTTTTTTCTATGTCAGATATTAAACATCTGTGGCTGTCATACTTGCAACTGAGAGAAGAGGAAGACTTCAAATAGTTTAAAAATGAAAAGTGATATGACAGTTGGCAGCTGCAGCTGCAGGAGGAAAGAAGTTGGCTCCAAACATGAAGGCTAATCTGAAGTTAGTAGCTGAGGAAAGAAGAAAGCTGAGTGTTGTAAAAATGTAGGCAGGCAGTAGAACTCAGCATCAGAATGCTTAAAGAGAGATGTAAGCTGGGAGAAATTGGGGACTGTATGTATCATTCGTTTCTGGTTGTAAGAGATTATTAAAAATGGAGATTAGTAAAATCTGATCAGAGTGTAACGTTCCTAGGAGATTGTCTAGATTAAATTATTATGTTAGCAGACATAACAATGCATAGCTAAAAATAATACCTCTGAGCAATTCCATCCTTAAACTCAGAAAGAAGCAAAGTTCAGAAATCAAGACTTTCCAAACATCTTAATTTCATTCATGTTCTAAAATAATGTCTATTCATAGGCAAATGTCTATGACTAGAGAAGCTTATTTGGGTGGTAGCTATTATAGGTTTTAAAGCTAATGTACTATTTCTTGGGCCACTGTTGTTAAATAACGTGGTTCTTTTTCTTTTTAATGGAGTAAAAAAATGCAACAGACGCACCTATCTTCTTCCGTTAGAGAAATGGTCAGACGAACGTTTGTTTGACTCTGTACATATAACTCGAAAGATCACTGGAATGTTAGCCATAAGTATAATTTTTATACTTAAAATTTTAAATGGTTTTGTATTAGAATTTCTGGCACTTTTTAAAAGTATATGAACACTGCAGCTGAATAGCACAAACAATAAGTGAGACTTGGCAGAAATCTTAAGTGTTTATGTTTTCAGTAGACCATCAGAGCTATTTTGGTCAGTTTAATAATGAGAGCCATAACTGATGCAATACTGTCATTGGTTATAATATGGGTTTCTGCTTCAAGAACTAGAAATTAGTTTCAAGAGTTAGGGAGAAATGACTGTGCTTAATAGGGATTCCACTTCAATACTGATGGTATCCTGGTTTGCTTGTGGTCTTTTTGGCTTTCATCACCACATCCATAACATGAGTTCTACATGTCACCCTCAATATCCAGTTACACTCCATGTATATTTGCTACGGCTGTATAATAATTTGTGGTCTGGAAAGAGGACTTATATTTGCATTTTGCTTTATTCTTTAACGTTTTACGTAAAGCACAGAGAGAGTAAGCCATTCTTTCCTGAATGTAGAGTTCAGCTGGAATTGCGGGTTGTTTCATGAAATGTTTTTCCATACAAAAAAGTTCCTTTTCTGTTTCATGTAGTTGGATAAGCTTTTCTGCATGGTTGGTCCCATATGAGTGCTACAGAAATAAATCACCCTTCGGCAGGTACACAGACTGCTCTTACACCACTTGTTCTTGTGTTCTTTCACTCTGTCTCTCTCCTGTAAGTGGGGAATGGATGAACATTTTAACATTTTCATCTTAACAGGTTTCTAAAATAACATAAAATTATGCACATTCATATACATTTCTCCTAACACTTACATTTTTCACTCCTTCTCATCTAATAAATGTTCTTGTCTTTCCATTAAAGACTATGTGTGTGTGTAATTTGTCTATCCAATTTGTGGTAGTTGAAAAAGTTTGGAAACTTTTTTGAATTTATGGATTGGTTCAGGAAATGAATATGACTATATTCTTTGCCCCCATTCAGAGTTTAACATTGTGAAAATATCTGCAACAGTGGTGGAATTTAATTTTTTTTACTACCGGTTCTGTGGGAGTGGCTTGGTGGACGTGACTGGATGGGCATGTGACTGGGTGGGCATGGCCAACTTGACATCATTCATGTCAAGTGGTGCCTTGCCTTGTCCTGCTTGCCTCGCCCCATTTGCCTGGCCTCCCGAGCTCTTTTGGTCTTTGTCTATTAGTTTGTCTACTACTACAGTGTCTGGTTGATTATCTAATGTCTGCCTGTCCTTCTGGATCTGGAACTCCCACAGATTCTTAGCTCTATTATTCTCCAATCTTCTGTGGAAACTCCTTGATGACTGGCTGGAGAATGCTGGGAGTTAAAGTCCATACATCTTTCAGCTGAGAGACACTGATCTATCCCTAGTGTTGTAAATCCCTGCTTCTATTGATCTGGTGCTTAGTGCCTGTTCTTGTGCTGTTATGATAAGTGCTGCCTTTTACATACTGTACATACCACTTCAGGAATAATTATAAAAATAATGATTTCTCACTCATTTCTTTACTAGTAGAAACAAAACAAGCAGACATAAATGTCACCTAAACTACCGATCATTAGATTAGAAAGCCTGGCAATATGGAGTTACAAAACAGGCAGGGTGCCAGAGCACCTTGAGGAATTAAAATAGCTAAAATGCAATGATAATTATAAGCAGCCAAATTCACTCATAAAGTGAAATCCTTTAGCAGAGAGGTCATTTAAGCTCTCCAAAAAGAGCACACCCAAGAGAAGCAATCCTTAGATCCATTTGAACCACTTAAAGATACTAGCTGGTATCACTCACCTCACAAGATATCCTAAGGAAATAATCCAGATTTAAGGAAATATCACATGCCCCTGAGAAAGGCAGTAAAAAAATCAGTGCCAAATTTGCATCCTGCCTCTTGAACGTACACCCCAAAAGGACAGTGCCAGAACCACTAAAGCAGGGGAAAAGACCCCGTCTCCAGATACAAAAAGAAACCATGAGGCAGGAAAAATTCAAACACAGTACAAATAATTAAATTACAACAGTTTAAATCCTTTTAAAACTAAAACACAAAAAATCATTTCCAGAGCTCACACCCCAGGCAAGCTCAAGTGTAAACACTTGAGATAAGCCTAACAACAACAAAAGCAATTAGCGCTACTGTAGAATGTAGCAAAGGAGCAAACACAGTAGCTGTTGCTTGTTAAACCAATTACCAGAACAAATAGACACATGAACTAGCCAGATTTCTGAACCCTGCTTCTTTTCAGCAACAGATATTAACCTTTTCCTTTCCAAACAAAGCTGAATAGCGAAGATTATCCCATCAATAAACACAAGATAAAACTTCACCAAAACTAGTTTTAGACCAAAACTCAGAAAGGCTATGTAAACTCACGTTTGAATATCAATATTTCTAGCTACCCAAGAAGCCAAGCTGAATGTCATTCATCTTGGTTCCTTGTCATTAAAAGCTTCTTCCAGTAGCTTTGCTTCATTATTAAATTATTTCTTCAAAGTGCTAATCGTTGCATTCCAGCTGGAAGAACTCCAACAAGAGAATATTTCCTCACAACAGCAGTGTAAAAAGCTTAAAACATATTTTCCCCTTTTAGAAAGTTAAGGCCCAGCAAATAACCAGCAAAGGAAAAAAAACTCTGGAGTCAGTAAGTCTAGGCATACTGCCAAGAACCTTTAGCTGTTATTTAATAAGGGTTAACTGAGAGGCAGTTTCTCTAAGCAGGACAATAAAGATTAGGCTAGAAACAACACCAGAATGTGTTGTCAGCTCTGTAAAGTGGGGAAAAAACAAAAGGAGATTTCTTCCAACAATAGGTTCTCTGAACTGCTTAGAAAGTTAACTACAGGTTCTAGTGAGTAAGCTAGAACCAATTGAATCCCACATCTGAATTCTGCAATGAAATTAAACAAGATTGGTAATCTATCATTCATATATGTAGGTTTAACTCAAAAATGAAATTTATGGATAGGTTTCTTTCAAATCAAAAAAAGATATTGTTTTAGTTAAAAGTCAACATGAGTTATGTCCATATAGAACTTAAATCAATTTTTCATGGAAGGGCTGAAAATCAGCAAGGCATCAATCAGATAGAACCATTATGTAAATATTAAGCAGGTGTCTATGGAGAGTCTCAGTCATCCAGGTCATGGTTGCCTCAAAGGTGCTTTTTCACGAGGCCACTGGACGGGTTTTTCTTTGAAGACATTTCGCTTCTCATCCAAGAAGCTTCTCCAGCTCTGACTGGATGTTGGGGAATGTTAAGCAGGATCTAAACTCAGCTTGTTTGCCAGAAAGCAAACAGTTTTTTGTTGATTCAAACAGATAGACCAGAAAGGTCTAGAATTTAAATCCTAAAAGAGTGAGAATCACACATAGAGAGAGCGAAAAAATCAGAGAGAGACAATTTTACTTTTATGCATGGCACAAAAGGTGACTTTATGGCTTCTACTTTGTCTGCAATACAGCTATGTCATATCTGTAGCCTACTGTGATAGATCCTGAATAAATTGGAGAATCAAGATTTATTATACTTGATATGAAGTCACACATATCCAACCATTCTGCAATATCTCAAACTCAGTTTTTACCCAGGTTGCAATCTGGCCCCACTTGATTCTGATAACACATTGAGTGTTCCTAGGAATATGGGATGGCTGGGTAGAATACAAATAGTTCTCCACCTATAACAATGATTCGGACAAGAATTTCAGTCACTAAGCAAATAGGTTGTTAAGAAGTAAACATGAAACTGCATTTAATTTTATGACCATTTTCACCACAGTCATTAAGTGAATCACATTATCATTAAGTGAATCATGTGGTCATTAAGCAAATCTGGCTTTTTAGTTTCCCCAATTGCCATTGCTTGTTGAAAACCAGCAGTGATGGTCACAAATTGCAATCACATGATTTCAGGATGCTGCAATCAGTCATAAATTCAAGGTAGTTGCTCTCAGATTGCAAATGTGTGACTGCAAGAGTGGTATGATCATCATAATTCTGAGGACAAATCATAAATAATTATTTCTGAAGCCACGGTAAATTGGAACTGCTATTAATCAAAAGGTTGTAAATTGAGGACTACTTGAACCAGTCCTTTATCTTTAAGTAATCATCATGTCATGTCACCATCAGAGCCTGAATCTACGGAGGAAGATAAACCGTAGCTGGAGCTGAGGGAGACTGAGGGGGAGGCTTCGTTGGCTTCGGAGGAATGTAGGGAAGAGGCAGGTCAGGGTCCCTCAGGAGTGGGATGGCTTACTAGGATGGAGGAACAGAGCCAGGATGGCCAACAGAGGGCAGGCAGTGGAAATGAGAAGCAAAGGAGCTCAAGTGATGAGCAAGAACCTCCCCTTCTTGATCCCTGAGCACGGAGAATGGAGAGGAAGCGGGAAAATCACAGACCAACCAGAAGACTCGGGAGTGTCCATAATGTGGGAGCATTTGGGAGAAAGTTGGAGCAATAAAGGGACAAATTGAACTATCACCTGACTGTATTACCTCTGTGCCTTGTTCAGGGTCATCACATATTACAACTAATTGATAACTTTTATGTGTTCAAAAATTAAAAGTGATGCTCAGTCATCTTTATTAAGCATAATAAAGATAACTTTGGAAATTCAAGTACTGTATGTATATGTGTATTTGGACAGATAAATATGAAATATATGTCCATTCATATGAACATTGGAAAAGAACAATCCTTAAATAGCATGAAAATTAAATATTAATAATTTTGGGTTTTTAAAATATTACAAGTTATATAAAAAACCAAAAACGGTTCCCTTCTGAAGTAGATGGTAATAATGATGATAATTTTAATAGTAATTAAAGTAATGAAAAAATGAAAAAAACCAGTAACAATATTGTAGATCAGTTGGATTGCGGATTTCCTCATTTAATTTTCATAGGAGCAAAATTTATTTTCAACAACATTTGCAAATGTTCTGGGTATAATGAAATGTGTGAATATTTTTTTCCTACCAATTTGCAGGATTCAAGTATTTCTACAAAACTGTGAAACACCTAATCCTGATTCATGTACTTGAAATTCATAAAAGCATTGTTTTCCTTGTAAGCCATACCACAAGTACTGAAATGGGATTAATATACATCCTTTTCAACAATTCATTTGGCATTATTTATTATTTCCTTATTTTCCAAATGGAGGGAAAGTCTACATTTTTATTTATAGCATCTTCTTAATATGCTTCAGAATCACAAAGTGAAAACAAATTTCAATTCTCAAGCTGACAGATGAGGGGGGAAAAACAAAAAACAGCAAAATCCCAATAGCAAAGAGAAAGGAGCATGTTCTGCCTTTGTTTTATTGCATAAACATGAAAAAATATGGAGGTTGTTTCCAGTGCTCTGTCATGCTCCAGTGAAAAGAATTTTCTTCTGCAGAGAGCACACTGCATTGGGCATATCAAAATTAACCGGAACATCTTATTTTAAAAGATACATGTTCAAAACAATAAAATTATGCAGCACATATAACTATGTTATGAACTGAAGAATTACAGAAACAAGCAAACAAAGAAAAGCCCACTTTAGCATGCCAGCAGAAAATATAGGGTCCACAGATTATTTCGAGACTAGATTATATCCCCATCTGACATATAGTGCTAGCGTAATTCCACTAATTACTTATGACACTAACTAGAATATCATTCTGATGAACAAACATGAACAGTATTACCGTATTTTTCAGAGTATAATAAGCACCTTTTCCCCCCTAAAAGAGGGTGGAAATGTTGGTGTGTCTTATACACCGAATACAGCCATTTTTGGCCTCCCACAGCCCTGCCTCCTGCATCCCATTTTTGCAAAAAATGGACCTGTTTTTCACAAAAACGGATGCGCAGAGGATTTTGGAGACCTGCAGACTGCTTCTGGGAGCTGGCGGAATGCAAAAATGGTGGCGTTTTTGCATTCCCCCAACTGCCAGAAGCACTCTGGAGGCCTTCCAAACCCTCTGCATGTCTCATTTTTCACAAAATAGGTGAAAAACAGGTCTGTTTTTGCAAAAAACAGGGTGCACAGAGGGTTTGGGAGACCTGCAGAGTGCTCCTGGGAGCTGGGGAGAACAAAAACTTCTTTTCTTACTTACCTCTTCTAAATCTTGGCGCTTCTTATACATTGGTGTGTCTTATAGTCCAAAAATACGGTAAATACTACGTGAATTGGAAATGAATAAATAGCCAAGATCTGTTCAAAAGTTTCCTTTTCAAAACAATAATAAGTATACTGGATAGAACCTACTACCATATATCATTATCCCTGGACCACAGCCCTCTGCCAGGCCGTACCCCATTCGGAACTGGCCACAGAAGCTGCAAGTGGGCAAGTAAGTATGCAATGGACACTTGTGTGCAAGCTCCACTTGCACAAATGGAGCTGTCCACATACACACACCTGTCACTCACAGAACCATCCCCTCTCCCTCTTCCCCCATGCCAGGTCACCAAGCCAAAAAGGTTAGGGACCACTGGATTAAGGAACAAATAGTCAAGAACTATGTTGCAGACTAACACTTGGTAGAGAAATCATAAAAACCTGAAAATATATTCAGTATGCTATAATGTATCTATACATACAATGGAATAGCATAAGCAATGGTATTCCCCATGACATTCTATGGAAATAAAAGTTGGACTTTGCAGAAGCAGGATAGGAAGAGTAAAACTTCTGAACTTTGGTGTTGGAGATGATAATACCATGAGCAACCTGAAAATACTATGGGCTACCAAGAGAAATAAATCAACCTGGGGTTTTCACTCAAAACAAAAATTATCAGATTATTATCATATTTTAAGCACATTATGCAAAGATTCTAATTCTCTGGAAAAACTTGAAAGCAGGAAGAAAGAGAAGAACAGGACAACAGCAGCAAGGTGGATGGATTCAGTGGTGATGGGTGTACCATTGGAAGACCAAATTACGACTTTCCTATGGAGAAACTCAATATTGTCTTTAGGATGATTCATAAGCAGTTCCCCAAAATATACAGTTCTCATCCATCTTGAAGTTAAAATAATATTTAATGGTTCCACCATAAAACTTCTTGCAGAATTTGTTGAAAATTTTCAAAACTATTTGTGACTTGTGCCTGGTTCGTTTAGCTATTTGTATCTCCTGCTTGATACCACAAGTTGCAGAATGTCAACATCCAGCTTGAGAATCCAAATAAAATTCTAGGTTCATTCCATTTCCCAAAATCTTACTGCATGGTAATGTCAAAGCAAAACTAACTCTGAGATTCCCAGAGTTCATAGACTTAAACAATAATTTATTCCCAACCTCTCATGTAGTCCATGTAAACAACTTCACTTTGTTATAGGAACCATCTGCTTCAACTCCCCATCTGCTACGATGTCTTTGAAAAAGTCTCAGGCTCTCACAATCTTCAATGGAATTGAGGTTCCGTTTCTCCATTCTAGTCCATTTTAAAGCAACACTTTCCCCTCCTTACTCTAATGACAAGTTGAAAAGAAGAGGCATGTAGCTGCCAAAGTTTCATACTTGACACAGATCTTCTAAGTCAACTATATTATCTATCCCTAAAATAGCTAGCAAAATATCAAGACTGATGGAGTTGCTTTACAATATAGCTACCTGCTGGTAACGATATTTCAAACAAGCAGTAAAAAGTCATTTTCTAAAGAGTCTGCTATGAGAATAACCTTACCTTTATTTTTCCAGGACACAAAATGAACAAGCAACAAAAGGGTTAATGGAACCGTTTAGTAGTCTCTCTAATGCAACTTGTTATCTAGATTATTGTAGCCAAAAATGGTCATGCTAATCTTGTGGCATCTTTTAAAAAGTGATGTTAAATAACTGGTGCATCTTGTTATCTTGAAAATAATATGATACTGCATTTGTTGTGATGTTATCTAACAAGCACAAAAAACACATTTTTATTATATTGTGAGACAGGTGTCATATTTTAAAATATAAGTCAAACAACAGTCTGAATAGGATTGTTAGGAGGAACATTCCAGAGCTTTTGAACAAATCATTCATGTTTATCCACTCTCAGTACAATATATGACAAATAAAACATAATGGTACTTGTCTGCTCCATACATTTAAGTTAATTTAAATGGAATTTAGGTTAATAATATATAAATTAAGAAGTACACAAGGTACACAAGGTAAAATTAATATTATAGCCATTAATAAAAAACCCAAAATGTAAGATCAGTGTTGCAAATTGCACTTGTTACTCCAATGTTCTAAATGGCATTTGTCTATTCTATATATTTAAATTAACTTAAATTGAATAAGGACTAATATATGGTTGAAAATGTAAAAATAAATGTTAAAGCTAATAATAACAAGGTAAAAATAATCATTATAGCCAATAAAATACCTAAATGTCAAGTCAATGTTGTAAATTTAAGCTGAGTTTACCAAACTATTACCTAATAATATATATATATGAGTATTATGGCAATATTAATATATTGCAAAGCTCTACTATAGATAGTCCTTGACCTATAACCATTGGTTTAGTGACCATTTAAAGTTATAAAGGCATTGAAAAAAGTTACTTACAGCTACTTATGACTGTGATAGCAATGTCATGGTCATGTGATCACAATCTAGGCACTTGGCAACCAGCTTGCATTTAGAATGCTTACAGCATCTTTGGGTCACATGATTGTCATTTGCAACCTTCCCAGACAGCTTCTGACAAACACAATGTGGAAGAAAGCAAGGTTGGCCACCAGTTGTAATCATGTGACGTCTTATTTAGTGATAATAAGATTGTAATATAATCATAATTCTGATTTATTGGTTAATTTTTACATACTTCTAACTATAGAATTAGAATGCCTTGCTAAACAATTTAAAGAACCGTCTTCATAACATTATCTTCATTTTCAAAGTATTCCCACATTTTTACCTGTTCAACTCTTTTTTCCTTTCCAGCACAAGTTTTGCTGAACAAACAATCTACAATACTGATGAAGATGTAGTAGCGGTTGGGATAAGTCCAGCTTCTATTGGCCCTGACAGTAGAATGTAGGAGAGAGAAGAAAGAGCCAACTCTTTACCAACCACAGTGACAACGCACAGGGAATAAATCAATGTAATAGTGATACGCTTCCTCCACTACAGAAGTTAATGTTCATGATCCTTTCAATAAAATCATATTTTAATAACCCTTATAATGCGTATTTACTTGGAGACAGAATACGTCAGTGTCTGGTACAAAACAATTTGATCATTTCAGCTTATAGGATAACACTGTCAAAAATTATTACAGGATGTTAAAAAAAGAAAATCTATTACACAGAACATACAGACTTGAGCCAAACCAATACTTTCATCCTAACTAGGGAAGTATTTGTTTTCCCTTAGTTATGAAAATCTAATCTCTCTGTTTGCTTAGCAAAGCAATGGACACAAGAAGCTTCCTGGAGCTTATCCTGGAAATATGATCGTGGTCTTCCAGCAATATTTCTCTGTTAATTTAAGCCTGCAAGATATTTATTCATAACAAAAATTCAAATATGGCATATATAAAAGTGTTCACTTGATATTTTCTTCTAGTAAAACGCTGGCAGAATTGTTATAGTCCTATGAACAATTGAACTTAAAATTATATTCTCTTTAATAATTCTAAGTATCAAGATACGTGTTGGTGCTCAATCATACTTTGAACTCGTAACATATGCTAGAACCAGTATGATATCTTGGAAATTATACAGAAGACTTTCAAAGTTAACCCCTGTGACTCTTAGATGGATGCAACCCATTCACAGGTGTTCTGCCATAGATTTGCTTGTTTGAATTGTGAAGGAAAAAGGGAAGTGCTTTCACCACAGACACCTCTACTCCTTCTAGAACATGGGTGTCAAACTGGCGGCGTCACATTGCCATCACATGACATTTTACAATGTTTTCCCTTCATAGAGCTGGGGTGGGCGTGGCATGTGCGTGATGCATCTGGTCTGTGGGCCGCCAGTTTGATACCCCTGTTCTAGAACATTCACTTTACTATTGAAATCCTTCTAGCATGTGTTGCCCACAGATCACTTCAAAAGCCATATGGCATTTATATTTGTGGAAATTACTGTATGTTCTTTGCAGCTTCCAACTATGACAATCATGGACATACAATGTGGCTAATCAGTCTTCTATGGGTTCAAAATCTTCTTACTTTTGTTTCCTTTCTTCCTGTCTACCTGTCTGCCTTTCTGTTTCTTCCTTTCTTGTTTCTAGTCCTCAAAAAGGACCCCAAAGCATGGTCACTCTTTCTTCTGCCAGGCAAAGTACTCTCTTCTTCAATAAAGTCCTTGAATCTCTATGATGGTTTTCTCCTAAGAACAAAAGAAGTCATATGTGCTACTCTTGTGAAAAGAGACAATTAACAATGAAAGTTACTTCTCATACTAATAACAACAAAGGAAGTTACCTAACTAATGTAGAGGAAACCTCCTTCCGTCTGCTCTGAAAAATTGAAAGAGGAAATAGGTAAGAGATTCTTTAATACTGCCTCACTGAATGCTTGTGTTGTAACTATAACCTAAACCTATATATAAAAATGAAAGGACTTTCCTTCTAATAAAGGTAGTAAACAAAATCCTTATATTTCCATTTTTCTCTCCCCTCCCCCTCCCAATTAACAAACATATGAGCCCTTTGCAGGACACTCTTGAATGTATTAATCTGATGAATATAAAGTATTGGGTTAAATATCTCAATATTGAGTTAATATCTCAGCTAGCTAGTTGATTATTCACTTTCTTTTTAAAGGTTGTGAATATACTTAATATTCTTAGACCTGTACTTCTTATCCACAACAGTGCTGACACTAGTAAGTCAAATCTTGATTTCCACTTATTAAAGTTATTGGGTTGCTTTTAACCATCATTTATGTTTCATTGTTCTGCAGTCTTTTCACTGAACAATTACCTTGAGTGTTCTTGTCCTTAAGAAGCTTTCAAAAACCTTTCTTCTCACCTCCATAGGTACCATTGGGAAATAATTTGAGCTACACCATATGTGTCTTCTTTAAGTTGTCAAGAAAAAATAACTAAACAGGACTGAATCATATTAAGTCTTTTAATCGTTTAAGTCATTTAAGTCTTTTAGATATCATCCAGGGAAGAATTTTGATACATATGCAGAAATCATCAGGAGGCAACAGAATGAAATTTGCAGTTATTAATTTGGACATTAAAATGCCAGAAAGTGTTTGATGAAAGTAGCATTTTTTTTCCTGTGGTCCATGTAAATTTGTCATCTTCTCATAGTCAAGTACATTTAAATATCAACAGCTAATTATGATAGCATTTGCAGTAAATAACAAAAAGAAAAACCCTCAAGGCTTAAAGGAGACATCTTTAGATCAATATATCAAATGTATAATTTTTTTCTTATATCTGAATTAGTATGTAACTTCTACTGTTAATGGTAAGATTTCAGGTTAAAAAGCCATTTATATATCCAAACCATATAATGCACATTTTGGTTTTTTAAAATCATTTGTGTCTGTCAACATCCATTTAAATTTGATGATATATTTAATACCTTGTTTTTTATTTTTAAAAAGTGTATAATAGTCTAGTTTTGAATTAAAATGATTTGCTATTTATTAAATGTGTTTTGGATCAGAACTTAGGTAAGATTTTGTATTGACTACTTTAGAAAATATAATGGGGAAAATCAAATTTTATTACTTCACTATCTGACTGAGCAACTGAGTTACACTTAAACAAGAGGTTTGATTTTTGGCTAAGAACTAGCTATTTGGAAAAGTCAAATCTTTTCTTAATTCTATTTATATGAAGACCAAGTCTCTACAGAATCCTTGGGGGTTGTTTCAAATTATATGAATATATCTTGCAAATTAAGAAAGTCCAAGTAGCAGTAAGTCCTTGACTTGTATATTCATACTATCAAGGAAAATTATTAAGACAAAAAGTATTTCTTCAAAAATTGGAAATGTTTTTCAAACAATAAATTCAAACATGCATCAAATAATTTAAAAAAATCAAAAATGATTCAGACAATTAAGATTATTATAACCAATAACAATTATAGAAATACATATACGTAGCTGTAGTGGAAAAAAATAGTATGTTGATAAGAGAATTAAAGAAATAATAATGGACATTAAGGTGATTTAGGAATGTTGGCTGAATTCATTTAATATCTCGTTAATATAATAGAACTGAATAAAATTCTTTATTGGCCAAGTGTAATTGGACACACAAGGAATTTGTCTTGGTGCATATGCTCTTAGAGGACATAAAAGAAAAGATATGTTCATCAAGAATCATAAGGTACAACACTTAATGATAGTCAGGGTACAGATAAGCAATCAAATCATATTAGGAAACAGTCAATATAAATTGTAAGGATACAAGCAACAAAGGTACAGTCATACAGTCATTAGTGGGAGAAGATGAGTGATAGGAACGATGAGAAGATTAATAGCAGTGCAGACTTAGTAAATAGTTTGACAGTGTTGAGGGAATTATTTGTTTAGCAGAATGATGGTGTTTGAGGAAAAAACTGTTCTTGTGTCTAGTTGTCTTGGTGTGCAGTTCTCTATAGCGTCGTTTTGACGGTAGGAGTTTGAGGTAGGAGTAGAAACAGTTTATGTCCAGGATGTGAGGTGTCTGTAAATATTTTCACAGCCCTCTTTTTGACTTGTGCAGTATACAGTATTAATAATTATAATAATTATAAGTAGAAGTTATAATGCTTGCAACTTTGTCTAAACTGATATTTCCAGAGATAAAGTCTGATCAGTCTTGCACATGAACACATAATAAACCAAGAAACACATCTTAACCTGGTGACAACTGAAAATCAATATATAGTCCATTCTGTCTGGTCTCCACTCTGGATTTACATTGGGTAAATCAACTAACAAATCTAACAAAAAATTAAATTAAATTGAAGGAGTTTACCATAACTAACACCTTAACATATGGTTATAATCTCATTTTGACAGGAAGTTGTATTATCAACAACTGTATAGAGAATTATGTGAGTAATACCACCAGTACTTTTTCCATTCCATTTACCATGACTTCATTGTTTATAGTTCTCTGTAAACCTGTATAATTTATGATAGCACTTAATGTACCTGATGAAATGAACTCTAGTCTGCAAAAGTAAATGCCATAATTGTTATGCTGCTAACACTTCTGTTTCTCTGTAAAAGGTAAAGTTTAAAAACATTGAAGATTCCTTTAAAAATTACTTTGATTTTCTTTATTATATAGCTGATGGAAAGCAAGATCAAGTACCCAAGGTCAAGCACATAATTATAGACAAAGGTACAGACAGATAGCCATGCGTAAGAAAATTGGTGATTCAAAGATTCATAACAATGTGTGGCTTCAACATAACATAGGAGTAGACAGTCATTAAGAGATCAAGTAAGATCTCTCTTTTAACAATATTTGTATACATTCTTGTCTATGCTGCATGATAAAATGGGATGATTCATAGCAGTGGTGAAATATAATTTTTTTTGCCACAAGTTCTGTGGACGTGGCTTAGTGGACATGGCTTAGTGGGGGGAGGGAGAAATCATGTGGCTGGGTGGACGTGGCCAACTTTTTTTTTTAAATAGCATTTTTAACTAAAAAGTTTTTTTTAAGTTCTGATGATCAGCTGTGACAATAAGCTGTGCCACGCAATCATCGGAACCTTTTAAAAAACTTTTAAAAAGTATTTTACTACTTATTAGACAGAACCGATAGTAAAAAAAAGCTTTAAAAAGTTTTTAAAGGTTCCAATGATCGCACGATTGTCAGAACCATTAAAAAAAACTTTTTAAAAGCATTTTTAACTACTTATTCGCCGGAACCAATAGTAAAAAATGCTTTTAAAAAGTAAGAAAAAACCATTCCCACGATTGCGCAGCACAGCTCATTATCGCAACTGATTGTTGGAACCTTTTCTTTTTTTACTTTTTAAAAACTTTTTAACTACTTATTCTCCGGAACTGGTTAGTAAAAAAATGCTTTAAAAAGTATTTAAACATGGTTTATCATGTTAAATCTCAGAAGCAATGCAGTTAAATACTGACTATCTGAGGTTTCAGAAACAAAGTGTTTTTTTCTTTATGCAATCAATTAATTTGTAATATTGATTTTCAATCTTAGAATCAAACAGATTCTTAGTTATCATGGTTCTGGTTATCCCAAAGGTGCCTTTTCAAGAGGCAACTGGAGTTTCTTGTTTTTCTTTGAAGACGTTTCACTTCTCATCCAAGAAGCTTCTTCAGCTCTGACTGGATGATGAGAAATGAACAGAGAGAGAGAGATATGATATCATCTATCTCCAGTCTACAACACAGTCCTTTCAGAAGTTCCAAGAAGGTTGCCCACCCTTTTGAAATACTCAGGTGACCCTGACAACACAGATAAACCTTCAAGTGGCCTCAACAACTCTCTAAAAGAATACAAATGACCAGCTGTCTGCAAGGAGTATAAATCCTTCAATTGCCCACCATTCAGTCAAACCTAGAGAAGATTCTTGGATGAAAAGCAAAACGTCTTGGATGAGAAGGGAAAAGAAAAACAAGAAAGTCAAGTAGCCTCTTGAAAAGTACCTTTGGGACAACTTACTCAAAAACTCAGGAAGGAAGACATAATTATGACTTTGTCTTCTTCCATTTCCTCTTCCACTTCTTATTTTGTGTTTTAGGTAATATAAAATAAACAAAATGCATTATTTTAGTTCTTGCATGGACTTTTTAAAAAGTTGCATTAATTTATCATATTTTATCATATTTTTATTTTTGCTAGCTGTCCTAAATGGTTGCACTACAAGGATAGCATACAGTTTGTCATATAAAAATAATACAATAATTTTGTGTAATTTTTTTAAAGATGCTATATATACTTGATTAGGAAATTGTGCCACATCCTATGTGCAAGATTATTAAACAAATCCAATTCTGCAAATAATTTTAGAAAACCCTAGAACAAGCAATTCTATCTGCTTCATAAAAATAAGAAATAAATGCTTGAATGTTATTAATTTTTTGAAAAATAGGCTTCTACTAATTTAGGAACTGCATATGCATTTTAATAAAGAATAGGTTTGTTGCTAATTGAAATAATATTACATATTACATATTCTCTTAAACCAATCCACACACCACTAATGTACATCAAATGGTCCTCATTTACAATCTGAATATTCATTAGTGAAGCAACAGTAACCAAAAACAAATACCCTATATCATGTTGTCTCTACAGATTAATACAACATGAAAGCAATAAAGTAACAGACCCTTTAATTAGTACTGTTCTTTGGTGCAAATATTGTGTCCCACAAAGCTGAAAAAAGCAAAAATGGTATTTTGCCTACTATAGCTTTAAGGCATTTTTTCCCCTTCTTTCCATTCATGGTGCAGTTCCTTTTTCTTCTAGATTCACCATGGAAAGCACTAAAAAAGAAGCCAATGCTATATTTTGGACATATTGTATAATTCAATCACTGTGTCTTAAAACAA
>JANHFT010010084.1:133622-166585 GCA_032467955.1 Pseudoxenodon macrops | reverse complement strand
GAGAGAGAGAGAGAGAGAGAGAGAGAGAGAGAGAGAGAGAGAGAGAGACCCAGACTGTTGGGTGACTTTGGCCAGTCTCTATCAGCCCCACTCACTTCATGGGGTTGCTGTAGAGAAATAGGAGGAGGAAGGAGTGTTATGTATATTAGTGCCTTGGATTATTTATTAAAAATAATGAAAATATGATCTAAATCAATAAATAATATAATTTGATATTATATAATATATAATTATTGGTTTCAGATCTGTTCATAACTACCATTGAAGATTCTACTGTTAACATATTATTATTAGTTTTAGTAAAACTAAAAAGATTTTTTTAAAATCAAAATATACTGCTTGATATTCCCGAGAAAGAAATGTGGCGTGTGGAATACTTCGTATCTCACAAAACAGAATGAAAGTATTTTATAAGAGAATTTTCACTTAGGTGTTTGGTATAAAACATTTCTTTGGAGACATCCAGGATTTCTTTCATCATAATACAGTAGCTCCTGTGATGCAAAATACATTGTATGTCTCAAGACTATAATTGCATCTATTCCAAAGGAAGCCTCTATATTTTTAATATACCTATTGTGTTTCAAACATTCTCAGGGAATATTGTATGCGTACAAGGTATGTTGATTCAGGTAAGCCCCTAGGTATCGCAACTCAACTTGAAAAGTTGGAAGAAAACAAAACAAGCAAAAATGACATAAATGTTGACAAGGAAGCATTGCCAAAGCTTATTTTATATAGAGGAAAGGAAAGTAGAAATAGAGAAAGTTGGCTGTACTTTTTTGGTATGTTCATGAACTTTTAATTAACTAAGTTTCAAAAACACAACAATCATACCGTAGTGTTGAAAGCAGACCAAATTTTGATTAACAAGTCTGTGAAAGATTACTTGGTAGCAATCAGGATAGGTCTCGAGGCTTATGCCCAAAGCTCTGTTACATTGAATAAACACAAAGAAATGTGTGGGTATTGTCCTTGATTGCATGAGCAATTTTTTCCCCTTTATTATGTACAGACAGTCCAAAAGGAATTGACATCAATAGCACCATACATAAAAACCAAGAATATACATGTGGTTTAAAAAAAAGCAACACTGATATTAATTATTTCACTAATTTGCATAATATTGGTTTGTCTATAATACTAAGGCAAAACATGGTTCAGGGTAGCGTGAATCTAGCCATAGTAGCTTATTTAATAACCTACAAATGAGCAACCATGATTTTTCACCATATATAAATCTGGCCAATGGCTTTATAGAATTTCCAACTGAGAAGTACAAACAAAATAAGAATAACAATACTAGAAAAAGAAAAGAAAGAATGATGTCAGTAAGAATGTTTAGTTCTCTTACAGGCTTTTAATGATGCATTAGCAAAATAGTGACTATGATCAGTGACCAAAAGTATCCTATAGATGGGTTCTAATAAATACATTGTTCTCTAAAGGGTAGTAATATGGGCTAATAACTTGGATGTAAGCAAGCCAACCCAGTCAAATCTAAATAAACCTTTGAGATCATAATTAAGTGAGTATACCTTAGGAATGGTTTATATATGCAACAGAATGAAAAAGACTAAATATGAAACTGAGATGACAAGTGTTTTTTAATGCTGACTATACAAGAATATTTTTTTGCAAAAGTTTAAAAAAAATGAAATGAAATTTTGAAACAAGAGCAATTTAAGAAGAAACTTTCCTTCAAGTGTTTTGGTTTCCCCAAAACATTTTAAGATAGGCATGATCAAACAGATAGTTCCAACAGCTACTTGTTGAGATCTAAAATTATAAATGTGATGCTTTCCAAAGCAGCCATTCAGCTGTCAGCATCCAAAGGAAGCAGAAATTCAGAGATAAATAATCTAATTAAGTAAATGAATGTGTGATGGTGACTCTGAGTGTTTTAGGCAGATTGAATTTAGTGGTGAAGTTTTGGGCTTCACCCTGATATTGTGGGAATTGTTGTTTTTGTTAGCTGGTTTATTTTTAAAAATGCCTCATTTCACATAATTTTATATTTTCAGCCTAGTCGGTTTGCTTCCAATATCAGAATTGTCAGAGTTCCCATAGTTTAATTTGTTGTTTATTTTGTTTGTTTTTATTTTAGTTTGACATTTCAGTAACACTATAGTATTTAGTATAAATCTTTGGGAAACATCACTTCTATAAATGGAAAGGAAAGCATGTATTGATCAGAGTAGAAATTAAAAATCCCTGCAACAATCTATATGAAACTTGTCACATTTCATCTCTTTGTAAATCCCATCATGTTATAAAGCCAAATGTGAACAGACACTTCAGTTTTTCCCATTCATTCAAGTTTCAGACCAACTGAATTGGGATATTTTAGACCATTACTTAGACCATTACCCTAAAAGTAGATCAAGGGTCTCTGCCTCTAATATTTATTACATGAAAATCTCGTAAAAAAGAAACGTAGCTTTTACATATTTTAAAAATACATTGAATATCTATTTTAGTCAAATTCAAGAAACCAAGAATAAGTCATAATAATTACAGAACTATTCAAAATAAAAAATAGGCAGAGAGAGAGAGAGGGAGAGATTGCAGATGTTAGAAATAATCAGTTTTCAATAAAATATGTTTCAAAACACTTTTATGTGAATTTTTCTGAAAAAATAATTCATCTTGTGAGATGCATAGTCTAATTGTAGTCAAGTCCAAAATATAATGTTTTGAATTATTAATTTATTCATATACCTGCATTTTCTAATTCACTTTTAAGCACATATGTTGATTATTTTCATTTATTATAATGTACTAAAACTTAATTAATTCTTCAATATTCTTCTTATTTGGCTAAAGCTGTGTATCAACACATAAGAAAAAGATACCAGTCAGAGTAAAGACTCTGAAAATTTACAGGGGAAAAAAGCCGTTAAAGCATTGGTAGAAATATTCCAAGGAGGTTGAATATGAACAGAATGAAACTGGCCACATCATATCACTATATAGCATAGAACATCCACTCCTACTGTACACCAGGGGTGTCAAACTCAAGGCCCGCAGGTCAGATCTGGCCTGTGATGTGGTTAGATCTGGCCCATGGAGCTGCCCTGGAAACAGCAAAGGATTGGTCCACAGCACCTCGGCCCTGCCCAGGCTGACTGGGCACTGATCTACAACCAGACAGTGGCCATCCAAACCAGAACATGGTCAGACTTAAGTTCACAAGGCCAGTTCGGAGATAGCCAGATCTGGCCCATCACAGGTGCCCCTCAATATGAACTATCAGGTTGAGTTGTCCAAGTTCTCCTAGTCATGTGACAATCCAGCTACACCGACCTCGCCCTTTGAGGTCGACCATAATGTTGATCTGGCCCTCAATGAAATTGAGTTTGACACCCCTGCTCTACACAATAATATTTTAAATTTTATTAAAATTAATAGAACCAAATAAGTATCTTTTTCTTTCCCTTCCTTTACTATAGTCTATACTTTACTATAGAAGGATGGAAGGCTGAGTCAACATTGAGCCTGGTGAGATTCGAACTGCCAAATTACAGGCAGACAGCAGTCAGCAGAAGTGGCCTGCAGTACTGCATTCTAACCACTGCTCCATAGTCTATAGGCATTCTAACCGTGGCTCATAGTCTATAGCAGTGATGATGAACCTATGTCATGCGTGCCACGCATAGCCATTTCTGAGGGCACACGAGGCTTTGTCCTGTCAGCTCTAGCATGCTTGCATGTGCTGGCCACCTGGATTTTCGGCCTTGATTTTTAGACATTTTTCACCCTCCAGAGGCTTCAGGAGTTTTCAGGAAAGCCTCCAGAAAGTTAAAAACGGCCAAACAGGCAACGGGAACAGACTTCCAGTTTGCCCATAGGTGTGTTTTTCAACCTCCAGAGGGTAAAAAATGGCCCAATGGGCAAACCATAAGTGACTTCCGGGTTGCTCGTAGGGCCATTTTTCATCTTCCAGAGGCTTCAGGAATCTTCCCTGAAGCCTCCGGAGGATGAAAAACAGCACAACAGGGAAACCAGAAGTCCATTCCTGACTCACCTTCAGAGAAGCCTCCTGAAAGCAAAAAATGGCCCTACGGGCAAACCAGAAGTCCCATTGGGCTATTTTTTATCCTCTGGAGGCTTCAGGGAAACCTGCTGAATACTTTGGAGGGCGAAAAATGGCCCAATGTGGGGGCACAAAGGGGGTGCTCACACGCATGTGCAGTGAAGTGTGCGCCGGAACACATGCACTCTGCCATTTTTGGCACACAAGAAGAAAAAGGTTAGCCATCACTGGTCTATAGAACATAATATAACTTTATGTGCATAACATTCTGTTCAGAATCCACTTTAAAGTAAGTTTTGGATAATAACCATTGATTGGAAAAGGTTTTGCAATATTGAAACATTAAGTTGCATTTTCATCATTCTATAATATACCATAAAAATGCAAATGTAACATTTATACAATTTGTGAACACTTTCCCCATAACTTTCTTATTGCTAGACATGTCATCAGATAAACAGAGCAAGTATTGTCCTTAGATCAAATGAAAAATAGGAAATGGAAAAGGGTACATGTTTTCAAATCTTTCTTGTGTTCATCCATCATAATTCAGAACAGTCACATCTGTCAAAGTAGACATACGAACTTGCAAATAGCATATTGTCCCCAGGGCAAAGCATACCTCTGTATAATTAAGCACATTAATTGTACTCTGAAACGACTTGAAGTACTAATGTAAAAACATAATAAAATTAATATATCTTATATGCTTTTAAGGATAGGATTATAGGGATTTTCACACAGCATGGGAAGTTACTCAGTGGGGAAAAAATACATAGAAAGGATTTAATGAAATGATTCTGGTACATATTGCTTTGTTACTCTAAGCCAAGGGTTATTACCACAGGCTGCTGATTCACAAACGTTTATAATTAGAAGTTGTTTCAATGTATTTGCTTTCTAATACAGCAGTAACAGTGAAGTGAAACATTGAATAATTCGGAGGAAATGATAGACTGTACATATATACATACTTACAATGTTTTGTTTCATTTTCTAATAAAAGGAATGCCAAATATGTGGCATAATTCACATAAGAGGATTAATTACTATCATTCTGTATAGACAGGGATTAATCGCCATGAGATTTATGTTGCTTTCTTCTCATTTCAACCCATCACTTTCAATCTATCCTTATATCCACTGTAATCAGCAAAAACAATTATTATCCTTTTTTCTCTTTATATGGAGTTAGCTAATCAGATTTTCCTAAAGCCCCTTGGAATTAACTGAAATAATATAAAAAATACTAGATTCCAGAAGCACCATTTTCATCAATCTTGCTTTCATTTCCTCAATTTCACTACCAAAAAAAAAAATTATGCATGCTTACATTTGCAGGTATGTAATAATGTGAGACAGTTATTACACAGTGAAAATTCATCTCATTCACTGGGTATTGTGGAATGGAACTTTTTTTCAGAAATCGATTATTTGTTAATCAGAGCAAGAAAAGAATTTTAATTCTACTTAGGGAGACAAGATTTCAGTCCTGTGCCAATCCCTTTATTTACGTTTGCATTACTACAGTTGTAAATTTGCACATGTGCACACTCACACATGCACACACACATGCACACACACACGCACACACAAAATCATATTTTAAATATGAAACATATTCATCAACTTATCCAAAATTTCAGAAAAGAGGACAGAAAGTAGAAGCAACGTTTATATCTTGTGTTAGGGATCCCATACATTGTAATAGCATTATACTTTCTCATTAGTTGATCTAGTCTATAATTCATACAATTTTATCCAAATTAAAAGTAAAAATTTTCAACTGAAAATTCAGTTGACTCTTCCTTTCCAAATATCCGTTAAAATAATTCTATTTTAAAATGTCAATGATTATATCCACTTCATTTAGTAAGTTTGTAGAAATAAGCATTTAGAAGATCAAGATCAACTTTACAACTTACAAACTTACAAAAATGTACATATGAAGCATAGACATTATATGAATTGATCCCAGTGTATACTATATATAAAACATGTTTAATGCTAATAAGTAGTACTTTGAATCTGCCTTATCTATGTTTCCTGGTAAAATGTATGGAAAAATCCTATTTGTATGTACATCTAATTAAGGTTAGGGTTGGGTTAAGAGTTAGAGTTAGGGTTAGGGTTAAGTCTCCATGAATTTGCAAAGTAAAATTGACATTGACAATATAGTAGAGCCTCCAGCATCATTTTGAATCTGCCTTATTCTGGATTTCCCAGTAAAATACATGGGAAAATTCCATTAAGGTAGAAATCTACTTAGGGTTAGGTTAGGCCTCAATGAATTCAAAAAGTAAAATAGACAAAACTAATTGATTCATAGAGCATGGGTATGCTTAGGAGGTGTCTCACGGTTCAAAACTTCTTCATCTTCGTTTCTTGGTAAAATATACAGAAAAATGCCCATTGGATAGAAATTCACTTAAGGTTAGGTTTAGGCCTCCATGAATTCATCACCATAAACATCACTGATAGATTCAAAAAGGGTCTTTTACATTTCAAATCTGCCTTATTTGGATTTTCTGAATATGTTGGGAAAATCCTATTGGGATGTCAATCAACTTCAAGTTAGGGTTCTGGTTCTGGTTTTGGTTCTGTTTGGATTTATGTTTAGGTTATACCTCCATCAGTTTGGACATAGGCATCGCCAATAGATTCATAGGACGCCTCTGACATTTCGAATCAGCCTTATCTGCATTTTCTATTAAAATACATGAAAAAATTCCATTGCAGCATAAATTCAATTGGGGTTAGGCCTCCATGGCTTCAATGTCTAAAACTGACATTGCCAATAGATTTTTAGAACATTAGTCTGCTTAGGAGGCTTCTCAAAAGTTGAATCTGTATAATCTGGGTTTACTGGTGAAATACCTACATTTTTTTTTGAGCAGAATTATTTTGGTGATAAGATCTATAGCAAAAATCCATACTAGAGAAAGGCTAGTTCCAGCTACTTTTTCAAGCTGTTTCAGTCTTGTGTCATTTTGGCAGCAGTAGCTCAATAAAACCCAGAGTTTACATTCAGCTTCACTTTTTTTAAGATTAAGCGTACAAACTCATTGATCAGGAAGAATAAACTACATACCTTTGAATCATGTTAAAATCACATAAAAATATAAATTATTAAATTATTTACACATGAGTTTGATATTATGTTTACTTGTATGAAATATTGATAATAAGGATCTGCTTTGGCAATATTTAGTACAAACAGAAATAATGCTTATGTCCAAAATTTGTTTAATAGTGGCATTAATATCACAATAATATATTAAAATATGCTTATGTTAGAGGACATGGGAGTCTTTTATGGGACATTAGGACAGATACTGTTTTGATAAATGTTTATCATGATAGTTTTGTCCATTTAGGTTGGAAGAATTCCTTAAATGGAAGAGCAAAAGAAAAAGGATAGACATGGATAGAAACAAAGAGTGGATCTTAGAAGTGATTATCCTTAATTACAAAAATTTATAAATCTCTTGCGTTAGATAACAAACTATTCATCTAGAAATCAGTGATAACATATGAAGAATTAACACTAGTGACTATATTATCTGCTTAAATGTTATTTTTGTTACTGAATTAAACTATATTCTTTGAGTTGAGAACTCAAAATGTACTGATGATGTCTCCTTGAATGGTAACAAAACATTTGCATCAAAATTGCCAAGTTTGGAACTCAAACCAACAGCCATAAACACTGGTATCTGAATATATATCTTTTTAACATCCATACTTTATTGTGTTTTTTTAACACAAGCAAAATGTTAATATGCATTGAATGTTCATATATGATATACAATATGCTAAATAAGTAGTAGCCATATGATGCTAGTAGCATTGTTTGATTTAATTGTGTTGCAAATGTCACAGGACGAATTTGAGGTTTTATGTTATGAAATTTGTAATAAACCCTGAATCACCTGTCTGTGAGTTTAAATAAAAAAATAAAAAAATATTGTCTGGGTTTGTTTGGAAAAAAGAGAGCCCGAATGAAAAAAAAATCAATGGCAATTTAGTGTATCGGGGGAAAGGAGAAATGTTTGTTTTTTCTTGAATGAAAGGGATAATTTTTCCTCTTGTTGGTAGAATTGATTCTTATGGAATCCCTTAAGAAAAGTCTTAAATGTCTACTTCTTGCACATTGCAATATCAGTGTTTTCCATCATTTTTCACTCAATAAATTAAAATTTCACTTAGTTCAACATAACACAAATCAAATGTTAATGTAAACAGTGTACTGAATATGAATTATTTCAATCCCAAGATGATATTGTTATGAAAGAGAAGGATCCCAGTTTTTTAAATATCTGCAAAAGCCATTATCAATCTCTTTCAAATCCTACCCTAGGCAGAGATGGTATTTAGCTGGTTTAACCAGTTCACCTGAACCGGTAGTGGAAATTGCTGGTGGGCCAGCCTACCCGCCCTGGCACTATACCATCCTATTTAGGCACATGTCAGTTTTTGAAGTCGGGCGCATACGTGGAAGACATGTGAGAAAGCAAAGTACATATGCGGAAGGCTAGACACATGCATGTAAGGCGCGCACGGCAAACTGGTGCCAACAAAATGTGAAACCCACCACTGACCCTAGATTTGTGTTTTTCTTGTTGACAAAATAATTCAGACACTAGAAGTTTTTGGGTAGTAATTTCAAAAATAGAAAGAATACAAACATTCTTAAATTCACAGAATGAAAAGAACACTATGTGTAAATATAGACAAGCATACTAGCTTATGCTATTGTATTCTAACTTATATCTCTCTTACATTCTCTTGTAATGTCCAAGGATCATATGATCATCATTTGAGAGCTTCTGAATCAGCTGGCAAGCAAAGTTAATGGGAAAAGCCAAATGTTCTTAACCAGGTGATTTGCTTAATGACCATGGTAATTCATTTAATGACAATGGCAGAGAACGGTAATAAAATTGGGTATGATCACGTGATGACTCACTTAATAGCCGCATCTTTAAGCAACAATTCCAGCCACAATTTTGGCTGATTACCTGCAGCACACACACATAAATGATTCCTATTTTTCACAAAACTGATAAGAAAAAGCAGATTAGTCTGTTTTCATTACAGGACAAAAGTCTGAAGGAGGCATCCATAAACAGAAATAATCAAGTCCTTTACATTTGTTGTGTGTGTAAGGTAGGTGAGGAGCACAATGAACACACAGTTCATCTTCCCTTGTCCTTAGCCAGCTGTGATAAATCTTTTTCATTGCCAACATGACAAAAAGGGATTTTTATTAATGAAAAGCTTTGTGCAACAAATAAGTGTTTGAACTTGAACTTTTAATCTTATGCAGCTTTTACAAAGAATGTCTATGTTGTGTTTTTATCAATTCTCATGCCTCATGCCTTGTGTTCTATTGCTAAGTCTGAAGCCCTGGAATGTAATGAGATCATCAACCACTGACTCAAGAGATTTTCGTGTTCTGTCAATCTTCCCAACTAAACTCTTTTTTCATTCTAGCATATCTTAAACAGCAATGCTATGTGCTGTATAACAGTTCACAATTGTTCAAATAGAAAATATAACATCGAATTAAAACAATACAGTGGCCAGCCCCTTCCATTATATACAGTAGATGCCAGCTAATTTTTGTTGTTGTTTTTTTTAAAGCAGGCATGGTTAGATAAACAAAACTACACAAGTTACCCTGATTACCTTTCAGCTGTAGCAACCAGCCCTGTAGTCATGTTGGAAAATTTGAATGTTTCATAGAAGAAAAATGGTTTACAGATTGGTCCTTTTATATTTCAAAGCTCAGCTCCTTTTGCTTTGGCACTCTTCAGAAATATATTTAACAGTTTAAATATCATTTCATTTTGCTCTATTTCTTTATATTCATACATCTATCCAAAAGTTCTTATTCAATCAGTGGTCTCTATAAGGAAAAAGGAAGGCTGAAATCCTTATTCTAATCATTGTAATGTGGACAATATTCAGGTAGATCCAATTTGTGTACAATATATGCAAATACATGCAGGTAGACATTATTTTTAAGAAGCTGAAATATAAACTGCAATATGGTAATGTTATTATGAAAAAGAATCATACCTATTTTAGTAGTTTGGAACAGTTTGCCACACACAAAGAAACAAAACCACTAATACCTTTTGTTCATGGCTTAATTGAAGAAAAACAAATTCTGGTTTGGGATAATCATGGAAAACTCTAATAGTAATTTTCTAGCCTCATTTATAGTCGGGTGGAATTAGGGTGGAGCTTTTTGTTATTTGATAGTATTTTCTCAGATTTATTTCCACCGGAGTTGAATGGCCATTTATAAGACAAGTTGTCACAGAGTCATTCATGTTATTTCTTTCTTTTTTCCAGTCTCCACAAAATCTGTCACATAGAGGAATAGCTAAGAAAAGCATGTGCAGATTTAACACATAGCAATTGATCAGTCCTATTTATATCAGCTCAAAATGTGTTAATAGCATGAATTCAAATCATATGTGTTGGAATCTCCTGATGAGCATCCCCAACAGTAAATTAATTGAAACTTTTATAAACATTCTGCGAGGTTTCCATGTAGCTTTTTTGATTTTTTAATAATGTAGGAATTTAATTTCATAGTATTAAACTAATCTTCTGTGGGTTTACTAGAACAGATATTTGAACATTAAAATTCTGAAAAATGAGATAATAGAAACCCAAACAAAAATAATATCACAGCGACACCAGACAAAACCAGCTGATTGCAGAAAGATCTCTCTGACAAACTGAGAAAAAGGACAAGTACAAAAAATGGAAAGAGGAGCACATAACTAGAACAGAATACCAGCAAATAGCCCAAATCTGCAATAGCCAAGGCTCAGAAAGAACTAAGATTGCAACAAATGCCAAAAATAAAATAAAATAAAGTTTGCTTCCATATGTAAGGAGCAAAAAGTCAAGAATATGGTTAGTCCACTACTGGTAGAAGATGACAAGAAGGTGCCAGGCAGAAAGGAGAAAGCACAACTGCTTAATACCTTTTTTGCACTGCTTTTGCATCTGTCTTCATGCAAAAGCAGTGCTGTGGGAGGCAAAACACAAATTGAGAGCAAGATAGGCAAGGATTTGGTAAGAGAAACAATTTGCTTTGGATGAATTTAAATTTCCTGGACCAGAAGGTTTACATACCAGAATAGTGAAGGAGCTGGCAGATATGATCTTAAAACCATTGAATGAAATCTTTCAGAACTCAAAGAGCATGGGAGAACTGCCAGCAGACTGGAAAATAGCGAATGTAATTCCAATCTTGAAAAGAAAGAAAAAGAATATCCAGGAAACTACAGACCAATCCGTTTGATATCAATATCTGGGAAAATCCTGAAAGAGATAAAGCAGAAAATGTGCAAACACTTAGACCAACATGATTACTAGAAGCCAGCTTAGTGTGTCAAAAACAGGTTATGTAATTTGATAAAAAAGACTAAATTAGTGGACCATGGAAATGCTGTGGATTTAGTATATAGTTCAATAAGGCATTTGATAAAGTAGACCCTAGCCTACTTCTTGGTAAAATAGAATAATGTAGAATAGACAGTACTACCAACCAGATGAATTTGCAGTTGACTGACCAATCACACTCAGTGTGCAGTCCCCAATGGAGCACATCTATATGGAGGGAAGTATGCAGTGGGTTACCTCAAGGTTCTGGGTCCAGTGCTTTTCAATGTTTTCATAAATAACCTAGATGAAAAAATGAAAATGGTGTTCAGCAAATTTGCAGATGACACCCACCTGCAAACCTGGAAAGAAATGCTAACATGTTGGAAGGTAGACTTAGGATTCAGAAGGATTTTGTCAGTGTTGGCCATTGGACCTTATCCAACAAGATGGAGTCAGTGGTGAGAAAAGAAAGATTCTGTACTTAGGCAGGAAAGGTCAAATGCAAAGTACAGAATAGGTACTACTTGGTTCAACAATAGTGCCTGTGAGAAGGATCTAGATATTCTAGTGGGCCACCACTTAAGTATGAGTCACAGTTGGTACAGCTGCAAAAGAAAGCCATCAACAAAAGGATAATATCAACATCATGGGAACTGCTCTATAGTATACTAGGACACACTTCGAATAATGTGTTCAGTTCTAGTCACATCTGATAGATTTATATCAGATTATTTTCAGAAACAAATATAAACTTGGTAGAAATATTGCAGGTCGCGGTAGGGAGGAGAGGAGGAGGAGAGGAAAGGGAAGTTAGGAAGGGGAGGGGAAGGAGGAGAGGGGAAAGAAGGAAGGAGGAAGAGGGAGGAAGGGAAGTAGAGAAGAGTGGAGAGGGCTGCAGATGAAAGTGGGGATGGTAGAAAAGGGACCTGGAAATACAGAAGATTTGAAGAAATGAAAAGGATACAAGGGGGGGTATGATAAATATGGAAAATTTGTATTATTATATGTAAAATGTTATATATGGAAATGAAAAGTAAAATTAATATTATAGAAAATAAAAATTGTTTTAAAAAAAGAAATATTGCAGGTCAGAGTCACTGTCACAATGAGGATAAGAATGCACTTACAGTGCTACTTATTTTTTTAAATTCAGATATATAGAAAAAATGCAAGTTATAACTCTAGTACTCCTATAAATCATGTAAGTAAAACATAAGCCCTTTGTTATTAAAGCAAAATGAATGGGAGGGACCTGAGGAATACATAGCCTTTGGAACTTGGCTCAGTGTTTTATAAGCAATATGTCAATTTGCAGCCCTTTTAGAAAAGTGAAAAAGTGGTAAAATAATTCCATGGGAAATAGAAATGAAAGAGAAGACTGAGAAGAACATTGGAGGATATATTCTGATAATGTATTCTTTTAACAGTCAGAATCAAAAAGAGACAGAGATGAAGTACTTTCTGCAAGTACTTTCCCTTTTTTTAAATAAACAAAACACATGAATAAGCACTCTAACTTTAAATCTGTAATTGTTTTAGAACCAAGTAATATAACATTATTCCTATAAATTCAACTATATCTGAACACCAATCTTCAATTTTCCAATGCAATCTTGTTCTTTCTTTCTTCTCTTCTTCCCTTCTTTCTTTCTTTTTTTCTTCTTTCTTTCCTTTCTTTTTTTTCTTCTATGTTTGAATACATTTGTAATTTTTATTCCTATAAACTCTCATATGTTTCTTTTATTGGAATGGTGTATTTCAACAGAAATCAGAAAGTTCCCATCAGAAATTATACTCTATTCCTAGTTTCAAATGGCAAATTCAGCCCAAAGTGGTATCTACAAGAAAATTAGTTGAAATGATGATGGCATCGATTTATAGTGCTTGAAATTAAATATAGGTAGCATTTTAAAGTGATTGTATTATCTAGTTCTGTCCTCTTGTGTTGTCAATATATTTATTTTCACACACGTTTTGGTCCACTCCTACCTACAAAAGAACCAACATCATAAATGGGATACTAAGATGAAGATGAAGTCTAAGGGTAATCAAGTAGATTTGAAGAATCTGTCATCATCAGTCCTGGGTTCTGTTCATCAATAGTTTTGCTCGGGACACTTCAAATTAAGATTTTCACTTAATGTGTTCTTATTTAAATTATCTTCTTTTTGAAGATAAGGAAGAAGAGGAACTTCTTGTATCATTTTATTTATTTATTTGTCAACAAGTACAAGGAAACAAATATCAGTATAGACATAGACATATGAAAAAATGACGCAAATAAATGGATATAAATAAGCAAAATATAGCCATAATACAGCAGAGGAATTAAATAATCTTCTTGTAAAATACCTCTGGACCCACTCTAATGTATTAATGTCCGAAATACAGTGTAGGTTCCAGGCAAGTGAGCAGTATTTAAGGATAGGTCTGACAAAGGTTTTGTATGCCTAGTTAGAAGTATAACATTACCAGAGAGAAAACTTCGTAAAATAAGGTTGACAACTCTTAATGCCTTTTAGGCAATGTTGTTATAGTGAGTTCTGGGGTTTAGATCTTTTGAAATGAGTACACCTAGGTCCTTGACAGAGTGTGGGTCTTCTTTTAGATAATTTCCACCCAGCTTGTATTTGATGTTCTGATTTTTATGTGCAGGATTGAGCATTTGTTAGCAGAGATTTGGAGTTGCTAATTGTTTGACCATTCAGATACATAATATAGGTCGCTTTGTAGGGTAGTAGAATTGTCTGTGGTGTTAAATAGTTTTACGTTATCGGCAAAGAGGACCTATTCATTGTATTCACTGAAGCTTTCTGTTCTCAAAAAGCTAATTGGCTTGGTTTAAACAAGGCATTTGAAAATGTGCTTTCTGTATACATTGTGCTAATGCCTCTTATTTTTCTTTGTGAATATATAACTGCTTGAAGAATCTCTGGTTCAAAATATGCCATTTATCAGCATTATGTGGATGTTGTTCAAGCTTCAAGCATTTGGATTTCCTATGGGTGCAGATAGCAACACAGCTTCATCCCTCATAACCTGAGGCAACTACTTGAATATCTGATATGGAAAGATTGCTTTACACATGGGTACTCCAGTATGAATAAAAGTTATTTAAATGAAAGAATTGATCCTATTATTTACACTACCTCCATACAAAATCCACAATTTTGAATCTTTGAATCTATGGGGGGGGGGGTTCTTAAGAAATAGACCCCATGAATATTTATTGCACTTCAGTCTATTGAGAAATTATTGTAATTAGCTGTTGTCATGTTTCCATCTTAAAGCTTGGAGAATATGGTGTTCAGATATGAGAAAAGTTAATAAGCAACTTGAAAACAGATCTAAATGAAAGTGAAAAGTACACTCCTTTTTCTTTGTAACTAAGTACAAACTTTGGAGGAAAATTCAAAGAAATATTGAAAATAATGTCTCTTTGTTTTTAGTTTTGTATGTTTTTCAGCACTCCACAAAAGTATTACTCTCACTGAGAAGAAATTATTTTATATATAAATGGCATGGTCTTGAAGATATACATTAAACCTTTGCTTCTCTTTTAATTTACCAGCCTCTCAATTCCAGATGATTTTCCTAAAGAATATGCCTACTGTATCACTGAACACAGTTTACAATTTATTCAATAATAAAGCCAAAAATACTTTTGATAATAAAACAGATTTGAGATTTAGTGAAGTCTGTAGTTCCTTTTAAGTTGTTTCGTTGCTTCTAGATTATTTCTGGTTAAAAATACATTTCTTCCTGTAGAACAATGCTAGCTACCAATCAAAACGTCATGTGAAGGCCATTTTTAAAAGAAATATTCATTAGAAACAGCAGGGCAGTGCCAGCTGGTATTTAGTTCTTCAATAAATAGTTCTTTTAAAGTTGTATCAAATTACTTCCTATGTTTGCTAATTATGACCTTTGTAGCTAATTACTTTGAGCAGCACATCTGGTAATCACTTGATTTTAATTTTCTTTATTCATAAAATGCTGCAATTGTACAGTGACCTATCCTTTATTTAAAAATAATAATAATTTCAACAAGTATTTTCAGTAATTCGTTTAAAAGAAAAAAGATATTATTTCATTTCATACAAGAAAGTATAATGACTTTTGTTAAGTTTATACTCTTTAGAAAATGAACATTCAGTTCCCAATTTCCTATAATGTCTGTTGAATCCATTAAAGTTCAATCCTATTCTCAATTACAAGGGAATTCCAATTAAAGTCATCTGTGTAAATGCAGCAGAAATTTGAACAATGTTTTTTTGTGTGTGAATGCATAATAGAACCAGAGAAATTGAACTGTTTTGATTTTATTACTAATCTAATTTATAAAAGAGTGGCTGATCAGATATCTCATATATTATTTTAGAGTATTATTTTACAACTTGGTGCTCCATGAAATAGATGCACTGTTCAGGCATTAATTTGATTATGTAAGTTTTCAAATGATTCACAAAAGTGAGGTGCATATGCTGGTTTGCCTCTTCTTCTTTCAGAATGCTTACGGTCCAGGTGCCTCAGCAAATCTGAAAAAGTGCTTGACTTCATCATTAGAATATTTTTCATTTGAAAAAAGGTCCCCATTTACATGGTGAGAACTAGTCTTCTTCAAGCAAATGCAGATACAACTCCATTTCAGATTTCTAACTGAACCTAGATATGCTAAAGAGAACAAGAAGCCACATTCTTCATTACTATCTAGGAGCTGTTATTCACATGTGTTGGGTTCTGCCTAATCCCCTCGCGTATCCTGATCCCCCATTAAGGGGGATCCACCTGAGCATTTGCATTCAGTTTCATGCCCGTCGCTGGTTGGCTAACTAGCGACGGGGAATTCTAACCAATTGTAAGTGTCTGCCTGCAAGCCAGGGGAATCCCATAAAAGAGGGTTCCCCGCAGCTAGCAGGCAGTCCGGATTATAACAAGCTGAAGCACAATAAACGAGAGCTGACTGTTCACTGCGACTCGAATCTTTACTACGCTGTGCGATCTAACAACATGTAATCTCACTCTAAATATACAGGTATAGGTCAGGTTTTGCAATAGTTAACTACCTGGTAGTGAATTTGTCAAATTCAAGTTCAGCTAATAACCATTACAAAATCATGTGATATTCAATTTCACATGTGTTTTATTCATTATATTCCATTTTAGTTTTTCTAATCCAGCCCTGTCAAACTGGCGGTCCAAGGACCAGATGTGTCATGCACAGGCCACACCCACCCTGCCTCTGCAAAGGCAAAAAACATCATGATATGTCATGATATATCATGTGACATGATCAAGTTTGACACCCGTGTTCTAATCCTACAGTTCACTAGGTGTCCTAGATTAGATCAGAATGCAATCATTAAAATCACTGGAATTTTGGTTTATCATAATTTAAATCTCTCTGATTTCAGAAGTTCTGTCAGAAAGACTAATCCTGGATTCATCTCTTTGAATATTATGGAAGCAAATGAAAATTATTTATGTGATTCTTATATGGTTTTTAAAAAGTTGTCATTGTAATAATATTGTTTTGTAATAGCATTTTAAATATATTTCAAATAATATCTGTAATAATAGCTTATTCTTAATGAACATATGGATTCTTGGTTCTGTACAGTCAAAATTAAAGGTACTTCAGACATTATGACAACTTCAAAGGCAAATTGGATTGCTTTGGATAGCTACATTTCTTAGGCAGATTGTCCATAAATCTGTTCTCATAATTATATATTTTATAGGATTAGCTTTGGTTTGTAAATAGGCTAGCATTCTAATTTGACTTATTGAGGCAAATATTTATCATAAACAAATCAATATATATATGATATATTGATACACAGACATTCACACAAAAAACAGAACAATCACCATTGTTATTTATTTTGTTTTATACTCATTCGTCTTTTCCTACCTATTCATTCATATCACTAATTAATGTTTTCATCTTAATTACATTCAAACTTAATATTACATAGTTTTCTTATCACTCATTGGAATGTAACATTTAATCATCATTAATCTATTGATTCCTATTTTTATATATGGCTATAGCAACCAATATTACACCAATCCATTATTTCTGTTAATTATTTAATAAACAACAACAATTCCTGGTGAAAAAAATACAGGATGGTTATATAGGGGGTAAAAACCCATGTAAATTGGCATTCTTTTGAAACAAACATAAGGAAGAAAGGAAGGAAGGAAGGAAGGAAGGAAGGAAGGAAGGAAGGAAGGAAGGAAGGGAATGGACGGATCATATAATATTCAGTTTGTATTAATATAAAATTAATAAAGTTTAGGAAATTAATAAAGTTTAAAATGAGGAGTCCTTGGTGCTCCATGCCTGATTGTTTCTTGCAGACATTTTATTACCTAAATTAGATAACATTATCAGTGCAAGTAAGGAGTTGGGTTTGCTTTCATTTTACATTCTACTGACTTGCCCTGTCAATGCTGGGGTGGTGGTGGTCTTAGTGGTTCTTTAGTTGGGCTGTTTAGTGCTTAACTTCAGTACAACCAACACAAGCCCTAAAACTTCCATACAGCAAGAATATTTTAGAAACCACCAACAGACTACTACAACCACATGGAATCAGCATAGCACACAAGCCAACTAAAACCCTTGAAAACATCTTAAGTAAACCAAAAGGAGTCATCTACAGCATACAATGTAATGATTTCAATAGCTCCTATAAGAGGACAAATAGGCAGAAGCCTGGCAAACACATCCATGAACCTCAGCTAGCAGTCAGAGGACATGATGAAAACTTTTTAATTTCACATTATATGGACAGACTTAACCACACTTTCAATTGGAAATCTTTGACCATCCTAACCAAGCCAAGTCCAAAAATACTAGAGAATTTCCAGAAGCTTGGAACTCTGACAAATTAGCCATCAATGGAGACATAGACATCATCAATAATATCTACATATTCTGCAAAAGAGACAATAAGCCAAAAACAAAATATACAAAATCTGTCCCAACCAATAATCAGCACCCAAATGAGCATAGATTAACTCCAAGATCAGAACAACAATCAAATCAACAATACCCCAAGCAAGCAAGGCCGTAATAATAATAGCCCAACTAAAGAACCTCCAAGACCACTCTCTCAGCACTGAGGGACAAGCCACTACTAGAATATAAATTGAGAGCAAACCTCACTCCTTACTAACAATGATGATGCTAACAACTTTTGGAATGAAACATCTGCAAGAAAATAACTAAACTCAGAAGGCACCAAGGACCCTTCAATATAGAATTAATAGGCAATTGTTGTTGAAAAGTGAAGGGATATAATTCCATATGATTGGAGTTATATTCCTTCACTTTTCAACAAAAAATAATATTGATTCATTATATTTATATGACTCTCAATGACTGTTACATTCTGAAACTATTTCATTATCAGAAAAGTATGTTTCTTTCCATTTTTATTAGATTAACCTCTTTCCTGAGTTCCAATGCTCTTCATAAAATGCCAGATTTCATAGTTTAGCAATAAAATTTAATATTGCATCTACATCCTTAACTATTATATTTCTTTTCAAAGTATTGTCATGCTAAAGTGCTCATGCAGTTGCAATTCCATATTAAACCTTAATCATTTTCAATACTGATTAAAATGCTTGATGCAGCACCTCAAAAAGGTAGTATCATATGTAGAGTCGAAAAAGATCAGTATATTTAAGAGGCTGAATTTTGTGTGTGCGATATAATATAACTTGAAGTATTCATCTTGTATTAGAAACAGATGCAGTTTTGTGTTACCTATACTGATTGGACCTTTCAATTAATTTTTGCTTTAGTTTTCCAGAATTACTTGTGACATTTTATTCACTGGCATAGTAAACCTATGTCTTATGGAGTGACCCATAATGACTCCCTTGCCAGATAAGGTTTGAATAAATTCTACTTTTTCTTACTTTTTCCTTTGGGAAATTGGCTATTTAGAGTGAAGATCATTGAAGAATGTGTAAGTTAAAATTTCACAGGCTAAATCTCATGAATACATTTTGGCATAAAAATGTATATGAAGGAAGACAAAATGCAAACATGATTTAGTGCTGCCCCTGAAGAAAATGTTGCATTTGTTCGTAATAACTTACAGTATTTCTTTCTTCCTGTGAATAAACAAAGAATAGGAGGGATTAGTATCCAATATCCTTACAGAATGACTGTGACACATACTGTTTTATATGTCTTTAGTAGATTGTCTACTAATTCATATTTCTGGACCTTTTATAGTTTAAGAAAATATTTGAAGTTTTATCTTGGTGATTTCCAAAAAGGAATAAGGTCACATTGCTAGTACCACTGTTCCATCTCTGCCTCCCTAACATTTGAATAAAAACTTTATAAAACTATAAGTATTTTCTGAATGGCTAAATCAGAAGTCAAGAGTTGATTTTCTATACAAACATGTTTATGCCATTGATATGGCCACTATGATAGTATACAGTATGCAGATCAGGAGACCATGTGTTACTTCTTGCAATTTGAAACATTTCCCAATTAATAGCCTTTAAAAATTAATGTCTGTGGTTTATTAACTTTATTTCAATCAAATTCACCATGTAGTTTTATAAATAAGTTTCTTGAAATAAGATATCCAGAACTGAATATAATTCATCAAATGACAAATCAGTCCTAAGTTTACTATCTCTCATCTGTGGTGTGTTGTTTGCTTTTTGTACCTAAATGCAAAACTGTACAATTTGAAACTAAATGTGACTTGATGTTCTTTTGTCAAAGGATGAAATAATTTAATAGATTTATACTTCTTAAATTTCAGAATCAAGATCACATATGCTCCAAATATGTGGCTTAATTTTCAGGAACTTTTCATTGCTCAAAATTGCTCAAAATTCAGTTTTTATCACTTGAAGTGCTAACTGGTTCTTGCTTTTTTCCTGTTTAGCTGTCCATATTCTAATAACTACATAATAACCTAAACTGCCAGTATGCTTTTCCTGTGCAGTTATTCTTTAGCAAGATGCTATTGTTTATTAGATCTAAATTTGGTAGACCATTGGCTTATGCACCAGTTCAAGCTTTCATTCAGATTCTATTTTAGAATCTAACCTAGCTCCAATTGCTCAGATGTCATTTCCTATACAAGTAGGGAATTTTTCTTTCTTTTCTGGAACATGTTCTCAAATGCTTGCAATTCTATTTGTTCAGAATTAATCCCAAACAACCCCTTCTTTACTTCACATTGCATATAATGCAAATATTTATAACTAACAGTCCTCTTATCCAGTACAAATAGCTAAACTGACTTTATCTATATTATACATGTTTTCTTAAGGTTCACTGTAGTTTTAAACAAATGAGAAATTCCCTCCGGCAACTACAATAATTGTTTGACAGAAGGTTAATGTTTACAGTGACCCCTAGTACAGCAAAGCAAAAGCTGCAGCATTTGTCTTAGTGAGTCAAATTTCACACCTTTAGTTTTCCTTCAGTATGGCAGTTAAAGCCACATATAATTTTCTTAGCCCAGACACTTTACTGAGACAATAGTCATGAAGCAGGATTGTAACTGTATTATATATTTCCTGTACCTTATACCAATCTCTTCATCATCAAAACTGTAAAATAGAAGCAGTACATTTCATAAGGTTTTATGATATATATTTCCTCTGATCACTTTAGATTTAGATTTACACAGGAAATGAACATACAGGTAGTATTCGACTTGCAACAGTTCATTTAGTGACCATTCAAAGTTACAACGGCACTGAAAAATGTGACATATGACCATTTTTCACACTTATAACCATTGGTCAACATTGCAGAGTCTCAGGATCATATCACAAGCAACATCTTCAATATCTTTTTGCTTCTGACAAGCAAAGTCAATGGAGAATCTGGATTCATTTAGCAAACCATGTTATCAACTTAACAAATGCAATAATTCACTTAACAACTCTGGCAAGAAAAGTCATAAAATGGGGCAAACTCACTTAATAAATGTTTCACTTAGCAACATCAATTTTGGGATCAGTTGTGATTGTAACTCAAATACTACCTGTATTATGACGAAGATCCATATGTTATTTATAGCATGTGAACAGTGCCTACTCATATGCAAATTATATGTTTTAGCTCTGTCTGAACTTTATTTTTTATTTATAAGATATACTGTATACAGGTAGTCCTTGACTTACAACTGGTCACATAACAACCATTCAAAGTTATGACAGAGACCTCACAAAACTACTTATGACCCAGTTTTGAAGTTATGATGGCTGCACACATAATCTTGAGGACATGTGATCATATTTTGGGCACATGGCAACTGGGTAATCTTTATGGCTGTAGCAACATCCATGATCACATAACCATGATTTCTGACATTTTTTGCTGGTCTCCAGCAGTTCCAGTTTTTGGCAAAAACATCTATGGATAAAATAGATTCACTTAGTGAACACTGCAAAAAATGCTGAAAAGTCTTTTTTATTCCCTAGCTGTTTTCTTCAATTTGTGCATCACTTGGTATTGCAAAATCAATGAACCAGGATTTTTTTCTTTTATACAGTAGTGATGTCAGGTGTGTTGTGGGCCAGATGTCTTGTTGGTTTGATCTATAGGATCTTGACCTTTTCGTTTTCAAGAACTTTGTCAACTTGGTGTTCCCAGTGATTTTTACTGCATTCAAACCCAAACATCTGACAAAGCTTCCCATGTATGAATTTAGCTACTCAATCATGAAGTTGTAGATAATCAGCCTGTGAAATTTTGCTGAAGCCACTGATAAGGTTATCCACTATTTCATCTTATTATTATCATAGTTGTTTTTGATGATGATGATGATGTGCCATCAAGTAGTTTTCAACAAAGATTAATTAACTCCATGCCAATCTATCCCTAAACTGCTCTTTCAAATCTGTCAAATTCCCTACTCATCTCCACTGTAACAGTCCTTCAAACATGCTGCTGGTGACCCTCTTCTTATTTTCCCTGTAACTTTTCCCAGCATTAAATCTTTTTCAGAGAAATAGAATAATTTGAGCCTGATCATTTGTGCCTTCCATCAAAACTCTGAGTTGATTTGTTGGATGATTTATTAGGGTTTTTGTTATTTTTATTGGCCACAGTATTCTTAGGAGTTTTTTCCAATTCCATAGTTCAAAGTCATCAACATTCTTCCTAGGTTGCTTGTCTCAACGTTCTAACTTTCACTTCCATAAAGTATAAAAGGGATTGGAGTTTGTACAATTCTGATCTTTATGGATATAGACATTTCACGGCATTTGGATATCTTTTCCAAAGGCTTCATGGCTGCTCCTCATGATAAGACTACAGGACAGAGGCCTCCTAGGGGTTTAAGTATTGGGTGGTGAAGAGATTCACTATCTTGCTTGCAACCATGGTGGAAATTTTGTAAAAAATACTAAATAGTATTATTTCAAAATAATTAAAAGAGAAGATAAATGAAACTTATTCCAACAGTGGGCTTTGGCACTTAATATCAAAAGGAAGAGAAAGAAAATGAGGATATCATCTATTGATTGCATAAGTATTAAGTCATAATTTCACCCCACAGTCTACACATTTGAATGCGGAAACCATATTAGTATTTAGCATCTGGCAATATCATTGAAGATGTTTGTAAGACCTTGCATATAGTTAAATATGCACTGTATATGATTTTATAATGTTTGTATTGGATTCATACTTTCTGAGTATAAATATTCATGTTTTTTTAAGAATCTTGGTAAAGCCAGGAAGAGTCTGTTTCCAATTTCATTACCATTTATTTTTTCATCCTATATGACTGTTGCATTACCTACCTACAGACAGGAACCTGGAAGGTGGCTTGAATTGTTTGGTGCCCTTGGTCTGTTCCCAGAAAAGACTGGGAAATCAGTCATGAAAGAAAAATATATGTCAATTGATAGATATGATGCCTAATCTATATTTAGTTTACCAATGTAAGAAATATAATGGTTACTGCTTTTCTGTGTTTCCTGGCTATTTAAATTATGTGCATTAAATGGCTTTTGTCTATTTGTCTGCTATCTATTGGCTAGAAAGCAAAGCTATAAGTACAGGAACTACTAAATGGTACTCTTTATTTGCTCCTTCTCCAGATGTATTATTTATGCCTTTTCATTGGCTAAACTGGACTGGACTTCAAGATAGTATATGGGCAAGTTATTATATTATATCATATGAAAATATTAACACAGCACTTCCATCTGAGAGAGTAATAAACCCAGTGATCCACAAAGGATTTACTGTTGATGCTTGAAAAAATAATAATAAATGTAATGTTGGCAATTTCCTGTTTTTTTGCGGGTATTTATATCTTCTCTTGGGCTTTGAATTTGAGCTTCCTGTTCCTATGCAAGTACATATATTCTATTGGCTGTTGTCAGACACCCATCAGGCATCATGTTTGTCTGAACTAAGTTTGGTTGAAGGTTGGACTGCTGATGTAATGAAGGGACGTTGTACAATTCCTATTGTGACTGAGGGTTAATCCTACCTTTGTTCAGACCTTGCTGCAGGGAATTTTTGCCTATGAATAGAGTTACCTAGATACTTGGCTTCTTTCAATAAGCTTTTTTTCACTTAAGTGCTGACATCTGCTGAGGACTATTAAGAAAGGTCGGGGCTGCTTTCTCCCTCTTAAAAAACAGGTTTCTCAATTTTTCATCTAGGGAAATATAATATTCTTCCTTTTTAAATATTTCTCAAAATATTTCATTCTTCTAGAAGAGGGGTGATGTTTTTACATTTCAACCTAAAATTTTATATTTGACAGTTTCAAGAAAGGGATCATTGTTTTCAATCCACTTCTAACATAAGACCACTGGTGTATTACTGATCTTAGTCAATTATTAAATTGATTTTCAGATGTTGGAGATTCATTTGTTTATTATCTGTTCTAGAATCTTACCAGATACATTTATATTGTTATCTTCCCCCTAAAAGATTTCAGTTTGTTTTTCAATTGAATTGTACAGCTTATATGTTATATAAAAGGTGAAAATAAAATCTGGATCTGATTTAGCTTGGTCTGATTTTTTTTACATTTCAAAAACCTGACATTTTAATGGGGGTATAGCCTTTTAATCCACTGTAACTGCCCTTATTCTTTAGGAATTGTTGGTTTTGGTAATGGGAAGTTATTTCATTTTATCAACTGATCAAGTGGTTTTATCAAGTGGTTCATTTATCTATACATTTTTTATGAAATTCTTCCCTGGATTTTTAATATTACCAAAAATAGGAACAATATTATTAAATTATCAAAATGCTTGAATGTGTCGGACTTCCCTGACTAGGACTCAGCAATAAATTATAAATCTTTTTATTCTACACAGCTCAATTCATTTCCTAGGCTAGAGTTTAGCAGAAGTCTCACAGAGTTTACCAAACTAGTTAAAGAAAGTTTACTGCAGACAAAAATAGCACCCTATATTGATTAATGTTAGAATAGAATAGAATAGAATTCTTTATTGGCCAAGTGTGATTGGACACACAAGGAATTTGTCTTTGGTGCATGTGCTCTCAGTGTACATAAAAATAACAATGTTAGTTTAAATAATAAAAGTTTCTCATACCCATGAATGATCAGCCTTGAACATGAGCTATCTGAATTACTTCAATTATATGTTTAAACTATTATTGTAAATAAAATAAAAAAATCATTGAAGTTAATAAGGTTTTAATTACACACAAATGAATTTCCATTTAGTTTTCTCAATGTGCTATATCAACCTAATTGTTTACCTACTTAAATCAATAGTACAATAAAGATGAGCATATGAGGACAACAAAATACTAAAATGCTGACCTTACATGTGATTAATAATTTTTATCTTGAATTTATTTATTTATTTATTTATTTATTTATTTTTTGTGCCACCCATCCCCTGCATGGTGATTTTTGAATGGAAAATGTTTTATGCATTTAGCTCTGTTCTATGCTTTAGAATGGAAGGTCTCCCTTGTGTAGAGTCAAGACTATCTATTGTTTCATCCTTAAAAGTGCCTTGAATGATTAAACATCCGCCTAGTACTTGACATGATCTGAAGTGCTACTGTCTGTCTCTCATTCATATGTACAAGCTTTCCTTGACAGTTTTATTTGAGCAGTGAATAAGAACAATAAATCACTAAAAGAAAAGCATAATTCTAAAACATAATAAGTATGGACAGGACAGATTTTTCTTTGAGGAATTATAAAATACATTATGAACAACTATGATAGTTTAAAATGTTGTTACAGAATTTATATGTTCTTAGACATAGTATTTTATGGAGTCTTGAAAATAATTTATCATAGAATACAATGAGTATACATTCTGAATACATGCATGATATTTGAATATACATAATAGTTGCAAACAATGTTATACAGAAGTATAAAAATACACAACAAATAAGAATTTATCTTGAGCGTGGAAGTGACAATTTAATGATCCTGTGTGTCTGACATTTGAGAACATTTACTGCTGGCCAATGAAATACATTTCTGACTATTTTTAACAATGAGTTCATTAATGTTATTTACATTAGGTATATGCTGTACACATGAATAATGTGTATCATGTATGCTAAAGTTTGCCATTTCCTGACACAACACTTGGCTGGAATAACATTGTACATCATGGTAATATATTGTACCTTCTATTGGATTACAGAATAATGAGCAAAAATTGAATATACTGTATATTCAATTAATGATGGATAGCTGTGTTTTGGCCTGTCAGTCACTGGCCCTTCCAACAGCTGAATCATAGGATGAGGAGGCATGGGAGTCAGAGTCATCGTCAAGGCAACTTGGGAGCTCCAAGGGGGAAGAGGATCTGGAGCTGGCAGAGAGAGAGAGAGACAGAGACAGAGGTGGAGCCTGGACCATCCATCAGCCCTCAAATGGAGAGTTAATAGCCTTCAGGTCTGGAGATGGTTGATGAAGAAGAGGAGGAACAGCTGGATCCAGTGCCTGATGTGCAGCTGCGGAAAAGGCAGAGAAGAGGAGAGCAGTGGAAAGTCAAGGGCCAATCCTGGGGAAGGAAGAGTCACTGGTGCTAGCAAGGCCCCATGCTAGGATTTTCAAGGAGTGAAAATTGGATTAATCCTATACATTGGGTAATATTTATAAGGAAGGATAAAAATATTTTTCCCAGGAAATTTGTTTAAAAAATAGTTTAGCAAGAAATATGTGTTGCTTTCCACCCCATATATTTTTGTCTGAACAGATGAAATATTGAATTAGAGGAGATAATAGGCAAAATGAAGGCCATACTTCTCATTTAGATCTCTGGTTGCTTATTCATGTATTCAGTTCACCACGATATATTTTTAGTATGCTGTTATGGGATAAAATCCTTAACTACATGAAAAGTAGAATGGAATTGCAATTTTTGATTTCACAGGGATTGAAGTGATTATAGTGATTGCCTATACAGATGATACTTTGCATGAGACCTAAAAGATGTTAGTCTTTTGTGAATAAAATCCAAAATGCACCCAAGTGGCTTTAAAGACAAAATGATCATTTTTGAAGCAGAGTAAAGTCAAGTGTTTTTAGAAAACGGCATTCTAGGATTCTGGCTTTCTCAATCTTGCAAAAAAAAAAACTCTGAAGTTGCTGGCAAAGTGTTAGAGCATGAGGTTACTAGATACTATTAGCATTCCTTTTTTATATTTTTTTTGAATTTTTAAAAAATATATAGAGGTAATAGAGGCAGAATTGCTAGATTTCGTGAACGCCAAGGACTAAAACAGGATTTGTAGAGACTAAAAATTCTAGTCAGGCTTCCTTTTCAGTGATGGAAGTTGTGGGAAAGCACCTAGTCTATAAATTATTGGCACCAAGCCTGTCTCTAAAACATGTATGGAGGATAATAAAAATTGAATTATAAAGAAATAGTTACATGCCACCATCACCTCCAGTAGCTTTAAGTGCTGTTTTTTATTGCCTGAGGATTCAGCAGTAACAGCAAAGCAGATGCTTATTTCATAATAAAAAACTAAAACTGTAACAAAACCTCTCAACACTCACACCATTCAGCTCTACACAGTAATGTGTTATTAACCATAGTAACCATATGTGGAAGAAGAGTCCTTTTTAAATTATTTTTTCGGTTGCACAGATACGTTTACACAAAAATTCCATGTTCTGATTCTACTCTATCTAAACTTTGATTATTGAAAATATTGCTTCATTTGAAAATCAGTTTTATTTATTAATAATAACAGCATAGCTTTTCTCATCTGAAGACAGCAAAGGTGCAGAGTATATGTATTTTACTTTTATACTTTTATAAGTATATGTATTTTAGAAGTATCCAGCCACAGTGGCCCAAATCAGGAGTGTACAAATTGAGATCTCAGAGCTGCTAGTAATCTCAAATCTTAGGTCAAAAATCCCAGAGCATCTCTAAAAGTTGCTGAAAATGCATAATTTTTCATATAGGCAAGAGGGCATATCAATTCATTGAGAGATATTATATTATCTGTATGTAATCAACTTAATTTACCTGCAATTATATTACACTCATTCCGGCTCTTTCTTTTTCTATGTACTGGCATTCCAGTTATTTTACTATTGTTAAAATATAGATGGAGGAATACTTGCAGCTAATGGTTTATGTGCTAAAATGTTTCTTAGTGAATTTAGAATACCAATGGATCTTTGCTAATTTTTGGTATCAGCTTTTTGACGATCTTAGAGCTACCTACCCTAATTTATTTTTTGCACTATGAAACCTAATTAAATAGAGGCAGTTAAAACACAGAAGAAAATTATAAATAATGAAAGAAATACAGTTGTATATTTATGACTTAGAATTGTCAATATTTCTTGAAAGTGCGGATTCCAGATGTTTTCATCTTAGTTCCCAAGTCCTCATTCTCTTCTGTGAATGACAAAAATAATAATCTGCTAAAAAGGCAGATATTGGCCAGTATCCATTAGTTAGCTGAAAATAGGCATAAAAATATCCATAAGTACTATATAAATATTATAGTCACAATTTGACAGAAAGCTGAAAATATTTAAGATCATTTATTCACAGGGGCGTAGATAAGTGCATAAGGAGAGTGCAAAAGAGCACCAGTATGCGTATCGTCCCTGTCCTAATATTCCCTTTTATTCGTATCCATTTCATGTATTTATAGTCATGATTATACTTATATCGGTTATCTAATACAAGCTTGATGAATTTAAATAAATAAATAAAATAAAACAGATATCTACCACATTCCACCGTCAATTTAAAGAATCCAAAATCCAATTCACCATTTAAATAGATTGTAGATTGACTCTTGCATAGTGTACTAGCATGGTATAATGTATATAGCATTTTAGCCAAGGGAATAATTTTGTCTGCATTATTTTGCCTATGGTAAAGTTAATCTTAAGATTAATAGCCTTCAAATTGTTATTATATATTCATGACAGTTGCATTTCCAAAAGTACATATTATAAATATTTCTGTTTAAAAAGTTGCACATATACACTCTATGCATTCAATAATAAATGAATTAATATTCTATCTTAAAATATTGATGGGACAAAACAAACCATACAAGATTTAAAAATGCCCTTGTTAGTCAGGATTTGTTCTTCACAATGGCTGACCAGATGTCTCTGGGGTACTCTAAAGTAGCAGAATAGTAAGCTTCTTCTCAGTTCATTCTTCTTCTGCAACAGCAGTAATTTGGACCAGGCGAAAAGCATTCGCAAATTATCCCAAACTTCATACGCTATAGCTCCATTCTACAAAAGAACAATTTTATTAGCAATGGAAGCAATAAGCATTTTTTTTTAAGTCTATATTTTTGCACTAGAGACTCAAATGGTAAAGGAAAAAGGAAAAAGCACCCATAATTGGAACTGATTTGCTGCACACAGTGGCCAGGATCCATAGAGTTATGAAACTATTTTTGTAAAAAAAACAACTTGTGAATAATATCTCCCAATACTGCAAGTCAGTTGACTATTGAAATTAGTAAAGTTCCAGTACAGAATGAGTGAAAAGAGGTGACAGAGAAGACAACATTCCACTGAGGAAAGCACAAGCTGGTTGCATGATCCTAATAAACTTTTTGGATCCAGTCCTGCAATGAGAAATTCATGCACGTATCCTTCTAATATAAAACATTTGCCTTCCTTTTTGGTCTACGTGTTGCCATCTCTTGTTTAGCGAATGACAAACATACGACAGCAGCAACCAAACATGTAAAGAACCAGACTAAGATATTACTACCATCACACACACTTTTCCTTTGTTCAAAACATTTGCCTGAACTTCTGCATTTCTGGCTCAGGATTTACTGTCAAAAAGACACATAAGGAAAATCAGCAGAACTTGTTTGCTCCAAAGCATGCATCTGATGCTCTGAAATAAAATCAGTGCAGAAAGTATACTACAAGCCAGACACAAAGCCTCCAATCAAATCAAGCTGCAAATATGTCTCTAGAATCCAGTGCAAGGATCACATAATGAATAAATTGTCAATCATAGAATCATAGGGTTGGAAGGGTCCTCAGAAGTCTTATAGACCAATTCTAAGGGAGGAGACTTTACCGTCCCAGTCAAATGGTTTTCCAGTCTATTTTTGAAAACCTCCTGTGATGGAGAACAACCCCAAGAGGCAAGCTGATTAATGGTTCTCACCAACAGAAAATTTCTCCTTACTTCTAGGTTGGATCCCTCTTTAACAAGCTTCTGCTTGTCACTTCTTGCCTGCCCTCTTTGGAGAATAAGTCAACCGCCTTTTCTTTTGATAGTCCCTCAAGTATGGGAAAACATTTATGCCATTCCCCCAATCCTATTTTTCAATAGACTTGAGTCTAGCCTATGTCTAGCCGCTAGACATACCTAGCACCCACATCTGTTCATCATAGGATTTAGCCTCCAGACTCTTTTGTCATCTTTATTGCTCTTCTATTTACACTTTCTAGGGTCTTCCACATCTTTTTTTTTGTATCATAATGACCAGAACAGTATTCCCATGTTCCAATAAGGTTATTTTAAGCATAACAGTCTGAATTTAAGCTATTGTAGTTTATGAAAGATCAAGATACATAAATTCAGTTACTAAATTCAGATTAGGGCTACCACATATAGAATACAAAACCTCATATAGAGTACAAACATTGTCAAATAGTATCAAAATGTTTTTTGGCCTTTTGAATATATCTAAAAAAAACGTCTCTGTCACCTTGCTTGAGGCTCGCAGAAGAATAGACAGCTGTGAAGCTGATTAGTGCCTTGAATACCCTCCCCTTGCCTTTTAATTAATATTTAATATTGAATTTTAACCATCCTTTCCTCTATTTAAATTTTTTTACATTCAGTTTTCATGTTTTTAACCTTTTAATTGTATATCACTCAGAGTCTCTCTGTGAGACAAACAGCCAGTTTCTAAATGTAGATAAATGATAGATCGATGATAGATTGATAGATTGATAGATTGATAGATTGATAGATTGATAGATTGATAGATTGATAGATTGATAGATTGATAGAAAGAGACAGAGAGACAGAGAGAGACAGAGAGACAGAAAGACAGAAAGACAGACAATATATTTGATTGGTAGGTGGTTGGTTGGCTGATAGATATAGCTTCCCAGTTACAAAAGTAACTGCACAGCTTATTACAATTGAATGAAGCATTAAAAAAAACAAAGAAACTAAAGCAAGTGAAAACCCAGAACGAATAATGAATAACAGAATAACAAAATAAAGGATGTGAAAGTAATCAAAGCCAACCATAGTGCAAATATTCAGGAACCCTTCATTTTGACAAAGTTCACCTTGAACTTTGAACTAAGATCTAGGAAAAATCTCCCAAACGATAGCAACACAGTCTTGCTTGGGTTGCCCCAAAGCCTGTTCTTTCCCATATGGAACCCTACAATCTCCAGATACTGAAAGAAACTTTGGCAGCGTGATTTGGTCAGCTGAAGCTACAGGTGTATAGTTAAGGGCTGCAACTGATCACATTTTCAGCAGGCTGGATATTGAATGAAAATTGAAAGTTCGGCTGTTTGAAGATAGAACAGAGTGCTACTTTTTTAAACACTAAAGGGGTCATTGTCTTCCTTATAAATGCATCTAATACTGCCTAATTCAACCACACATTGTTTTCTAGGAAACTTAACCAACTAGGAAGACTATGTGGGAATAATACATGTGGGAATATTAGAATCTTAAAAGCTCTGCCAGCTTCCTCAGTTCTAACAAGTTCAAACTCATTCCAATGAATTCCACTAAACCTTGCCACAATCACTTCCAAAGGACCTGCAAGTCCAACCCCGGGCTACATTTTTTATCTATCAATGGTTTAGAGCAGTTCTCACAGACCTCTTGTAGGTGATTCTCTAGCACATTGTCCCCAAGGGAGAATAGATTAGATTAGGGGTCTCAAACTTGTGGCCCACGGGCCAGATGGATCACACGCTGGCCACGGCCAACCCATTTTAGCAAAATGGAAAGGGAAAACAGATGTGATTCGTCAGATGACGACAACATGATGCCACAGGTTTGATACCCCTGGATTGATTAACAAGATTTTTGGATGCCTATTTGTGGATTTGTTTTTTTAATTTTGGTATCTCTTGTCATGTTTTTTCAGCCTACATATTATGGCCTGAAATATAAACATGCTTTAAAAACCAGGCAAAGATTTAATAAATCTATTACATGGTATGTTTTGGGGGAGAGATTCTATCTTAATGTGTTATGCAAATCTATCATTTTAATTAGTGTATGGGTCAATGTATTGCAGGTTAATTCACTAACCTTGTAAGTTAATAGATTTTACTACTGGGGATCCTTCCAGAATTTACTATTGGAGTTTCTTCTAGAACTTTGTATAACAACTTTGCCTGTCTAGATTCCAATTTAAACTGGTCTCTCTCATTCTCTCTCTTGGGTTCAGGATAAGATGGAAAAAATCCCAACTCATTTCCTTTTAGCTATCCATTTTTCTTTCGCAGAGCTCCACGAAGTTTAATTCATACCAGATATGAAAACATGTCAAAGCAGTCACAAAGAAATATATTTATTATTTAACCTGAATTTAGTCACTTATATATTTAGCAAGGTAGATGGTCTGTCACATGAAATAGCCTTGGAGAAGATGTTTCAGCCTAATCCAGGGTGAAGTTTGACCTGACTACCATATTTGAACTGCAAAAATCCATGCAGCCACTAAGTTGGTACCAACAAGATATAGAAATGTATAGCAATGGTAGTTGCTTAATGTCTAGTTTTCCAGACATATGCATAGCTATAAATTTGGAGGCAAACATACCGTATTTTTCAGATTATAAGATGCACCAAAGTATAAGACACACCTAGTTTTTGGGGACAAAAACAAGAAAACAAGAAAAAAAATCTGCCTCCCAGCAATTTCCCTCCCAGCAAACAGCAAACAGTACAGATGATATACACTATTTGCTGTGTATTTCTGTGCATGTGTGCCTGACCCATAGAAATAGCAAAGAATTGGAGAAATGTACATTAAGGCAGT
>JANHFT010010084.1:121106-133513 GCA_032467955.1 Pseudoxenodon macrops | reverse complement strand
ACGCGGCTTCTGTGCATGCGCAGAAGAAAAAAACCCTTTAAAAATTCAATTTTTTTTCTTCCAAAAACAAATTAAAAAAAAAAAGATTGCGGTGTCCACGGAACCGCTCCGTGATGTCACCAGCGGCCTACTAGCTACTCAGTAGAATCAGTCTGAACCTGTAGGAACCCCCCTCTTATACATACATACATACATACATACATACATACATACATACATACATACATTGTTGTTGTTGTTAGTTGCGAAGTTGTGCCGATCCATTGCAACCCCATGGACAACATTATTCCAAATCTTCCTCTGGAGTACATTTAAGCTCACGCCAACTGCTTCAGTGACATACATACATACATACATACATACATACATACATACATACATACATACATATATACATAACAATATTATTAAATATTGTAGTTCATAATCTCAAATCTCAAATAGATTTTTTTACTGAAGAACTATTGATGATATCAGTAACTAGGAACAATTAATAATGCTACATGCAAGTTGCAAAAATTCAGAAAATCACTAAACGGCAACAAAGAGTTTGTGTTGTCTGTAATCCTTTTCTTTAGCCATGCTGATGAAGCAAAACCTATATAATTTTTTACATTATATGCATCCTATGTGGCTATATTAGAAGGTAATAACAGCTCAAACTTTTAAACAGTTGTCCAATTGAATGTGATGCAGCATTTGCATAATAAAATATGCTTCAAATTATAAATATTACTTCAACGTATGTGTTGATACTACAAAACCTGAGAGTAATTTGTTCTGTGGCAGTTTCTTTAAGTTTTTTAATATCTGATTCCAGTAGAGTTTCACCATGTTTCTCAGTAACTAGATATCTGGCTTAATGATAAAACAGTGATACCAATAAACAGAATGATTTTAGCACACTTCCCCGATGCTGTTCCATTGGAAATATCTGCCATGATTTATTTTATTTTCAAAGGCTCTAAATTACTGCTTAAATTCAACTGCAATATTTTAATTTTTACCATTTCATTTTTTGCATCTTGTTTTTTTTGTGTGTGTTTGTAAAGTTTTCTTTTTACAACACCGATTTTAAACAACATTAAAATACCTAAATCAGTCTAGTTTGTTTGTGTTTGCAGATATTAAACAACAGTATACTTTGCACAAAAGGCCTTCAGTCTTATATATATATAGATATTCTCATAAAAGCAACTATTTTATCTTAGAGCCCTGGTAGTTATCAAATGTTCTGCTTTCTTTTCCTTTTGTTTAGTTTTAGCTTCAGGGGAATCAAGCCCAGGAGGAGAAACAATCTGCTAGGCTTTCCCGGGGAATATTCAACTAATGCTATTGTTTCCTTGGATTTACCATATGAATATTTTATAACCTCCCTCTCCCTACTTTAAGCTGATAACCAGTCATCACTGGATGATGAGTTTTTCTATAGGAATGTGTTTGTATATTAGTCAAAATAAATCAAGGCAAGAAGGGAGTACTACAATGGTTTCAATTTAAAATCTATCATTTTGGCTTAAGCACCAATCCGCTAACAATCCATTGAGGTTTCAAGAAAAATACAAAGAAAGTACACACCAAAGCAGGCTTCCCTGTATATTATTGCCATCTAGTGGACTCATTATTCTGAAGAATCTGCTAAGATCACTCTTTAGAAGCAAGAATGGATGGTGATGATTTTGCTTAGCTTCGCAAACAACACATTGTGCAGAGTTATCAGCAAGGATTGCACCGAAACTTGATTAATTTCTCATATTCAATGCAATGCAAATAAAAGAGAGAAAGAGTTTTGGGAAAAACACTTGTGAGAATTAATGTTAGTTTTGATGGAATCTATTTAGCTTTATTCAGGTGTTTATTGCTTTTACTGTTGTAATCATCTGATAGAATGCCTGTAAAAGAGATTTGTAAATTTGTAAAAGCAAACTTACTCTAAATAATTTAGAAATTTAAATTAAATACTATTTGTACACTTATTTCACTTTAAATGAGAATGCCATTTAAATGCCATTCCTTTAATTTTTCAATCACGTAATGTTGGAAAACATTCAGGGTGAACCATAATAATTAAACTAAAATATCACTGTTAAAGCAATACATTTATAATGAAAGACAGCAAAAACAGATAAAAACAGATTATACAACATTACTTGCTTGATAAGTTAAGGGCTTGCTGGAATTAAAAAATGTCTAATAAAATACAAGCAGAGAAAGATACCTCTGAACTTCACTGTGTGAGATATTTCACAATTTTGGTTCATACATTAATGCAGCCCCCTCATCTTGTCCCAGTGCTTATGGAGAAAGACAGTGCTAGGGGGTAGAGTTCTGCTGAACTTCAGAGGGAAGAGTGTTCTGTAGGACAGGGACAGCCATGGAAAAGGCACATAAGATAGCAATATTGAAGACAGGAGACTAAGAGAGCTCCCACCCTATGTGACCAAGTAAAGTACATGTCTTTAGGGAAAGGTGGTACCATAGATAACCTGGGAGTGTGCCATTTAGGGCTTTAAAGATGATGATCAGCATCTGCCAGTGAAGCTCACGTGACAGAAGTGTTACATGGGCAAACCAATGGCACCATCACTGTGTGCACTTTTGTGTTTGGACCAGTTGAAATTTCCAGGAGGTCTTCAAGGGCTGACCCATGTGGAGTCCATTGTAGTTATCCAAATGGGAGGTGAGCAATTAAAATTAAGTGTTTTTGTTTGATTTGGGAACCTCCACTGGGAGAAACAAATTTTTTTTTTTAAAAAAGAAACTTATTAGTAACAGGATAGAACCAAAACAGAAAATTTAGAGGAAAAAGGGAAAGAGAAACTGCAAGCTCAAATAAATAAATAATGATCACAATATCTTAACAACTGGCTTTGTCTCTTCTATAACATTGTCCTTGTCTCTTGGAAATTTAATGAGACTGTGCATTAAAACTATTTTACAAATTTGAATGAAAGGCCAAAATAAAGTAACTGAACTACAGAGTTTTTAACAGAAAATCCTCTAAAACGTCAGTTAGGACAACAAATTCACACGCACACACACACAATACTGGATGAGTAAAGGTGTAAGTAAAGATAGCCAATGTCCAATGATTCCTCTACTAAAATTAGAAAAAGAGGTAAACTGCAAGTTAAAATCAGGAAAGTTCTAAGGCAGTTAATTCAAGAAGCTTTGTCTAATAGCCCCGGTTCATTTCTACTTAATGCTGCAGTTTCCATTGTTTATGTTCACCCAGAGGACTAAAATACAGTAGAAGTAAGAAAGAAAGGAGATGCATGCCTGATTATCCTTCCTTATTAACACTCCTTTGTCATGTTTGAGACTCTGATCTTTCACATTTCCTATGGTCCCATAAAGGCCCTGAGAGTCCTAATCAGTTTTCTGTGATGTCAAGTAGATGAACTGGGAAAGTGACAAGAGACAGTGCATAAAAAAAGGTGGATAGGCAGCAAATTAGAGGAAAGAGATTGCATTCCTTTTTCCCTACTGCTGTTGGAGGGATTCTCAATATTTTTCCTGATGACTGGGTAGTCAGGTAGGCTGCAATCACCAAGAAAACATATATTTTATTACTATAACTTGCTGCGGTAAAAACATAGGGATCTGCATTTTTGTTACAAATCAGGTAATCACAAATCAATCTATTTTCATTAGAATGCAGCAAATGAAGAGTATGAGTTTGAGTTTTTTTAGCTTGCTTTCTTCCCTTGGTAAAAGAATTTATGTAAGCAAAAGACAAATTTAGAGGGGGAAAATCAAGAAAATGAGAAAGAAAAAAGGAGCATGCAAAAAAGGAAAGAAAAAAACAAGAATCAGAAGAAAATCAGCAACTTCTGATTTTCTTTTCTAATTCATTATCTATCTTCCCTCTTTAGCCCCTTATTTAGTGTATTTTCAATTATCAAATCTGTGAATCTTCACTTTTTTCTATTTTCAGCAAAAAGTTTATAAAAGGTTTTTTTTTTAAAGTATTTATTGTTTTGTCAATGAACAGGCAAGTCAGTCTGGACATTTATGCAAATTCTAATATCTTCACAATTCATTCTTCCATTGTGGGAATTTCAGTATTTCATTTACCATTTTTTAGAAAGTTTATATCCATTCACCTTTCAAAGTATATAGGAGGCTGAAAGTCCATCTATTCTAGGAGTATTCCTTATTTTACACTTTTCAATTGCCGCACAAATTTCCTTTATTGTAGGTCCAGTCATCAGCTGCTTTTGTTTGTCCGTTATTTTTGCTACATTTGATATCTTTCAGTATTCATTGACTTCTGCCATGGAAATTTCTTCTCCCTTGTAAGGTTTTATATAATTCTGATGAAATTATTATTTCCATATTATGTTTTCTGCATCATAAAATTCCTTGTTCATAATTGTAATATTATTTCTCCACCTTCTTTCTTAAGTTACGTACCAGCCATTTCCCTCATTGGGAGAGTATTGTACAATTACATCTAATGGTCTAGCAAGAGACATTCAGTAGCAATTACTGTTAAGTGTTTTGGGTGATGTTTTGCACAAACATCTGTTTGTTCTTGGTAAACCACATGGAGGAGATGATTTTTTAATAGGCTTTTTTAAAATGTTGCTGTTGTTACTGGAGTTCTCATTTTCTTAAGAAATATTTTTGAATGAAACCTCAACTGAAGTGACTGGGGATGCAAATTGGCATCATGTAATATCGTAGGTCTTTAAAGAAAATCTCTCTTCACAGGATAAATCATTTGAATCATATTGCTAGACATATCTTTGGGGAAAAAATAGAAACTGAATCAGTAAAATGCTTACATCATTTACAGACTTGGCAATATTGTTGTTCTTTGGCAAAGTTTACAACTGAATAAAGAAAAAAGGCAAGCAATTGTCAACTAGCTTTTCAACATTAAATTTAGTTGGGAATTATTCCAAGCACGACTATCTACAGGATCATACAACACCATGATGCCTGTAGTAAAGTAGTAGTAGAGCTTGCATTAGAACAATGTCATGCTTCTTTTATCCTGTCTCCCTTTGGGTACTGTTGATTTCAGAGCTGTAGCAAGATATGGAGGACTGAATAACACAACATATCAAGATATTTGTGATTTCTGTATAATAAAGACTCTAATCTTGACTGAAAAGTAAACACTACTCCCCAGAAGAAATAGACAGAAGATGCAATGATAAAAGCTGTAAGCTCCATTTTCCACATTGTACTCTATCTTGAGAGGAGGCATGAAGACATTGAGTTTCTCAGCTGGAGAACTGACAGCCCAGGTTCGGGATCTGAGACCTTCGCTATGGGGGGAAGTTCCATTACTTGCCCCACTCCTGTTCACCTAGCAGTTCGAAAACATGCAAATGCAAATAGATTAATTGGTACCACTTTGGTGGAACGTAACACTGTTTTGTGCACCTTTGGCATACAGCCATGCTTGCCACATGACCACATAAATTGTCTTTGAACAATGCTGGCTCCCTTGGTCCAAAAATGGAGATGAAAACCACCATGCCCTAGAGTAGGACATGACTGACAAAAGCTTTACTTCCACCTTTACCCTGTCTTGATCGCAAATATACAAGAATTGAGCATGGATATATGAGTTAAAGAACAGATGCATACAGAAGCTGGCATAAATAGAATTCCAAAATATCTGGGGGATAGGAGACGAAAATGGGACAAATAATGGCAGCAGTATCACATCAACACCTCAGCTCTTTTCTATGCTTATTGTGACATTGCACACACACACACATGTAAAGAGATATAGCTATCATTTTAATGAAAGCCTTTCATCCTGAAGATATTTCAGAGAGAGTTCCTTGCTCAAATTTCTTTGCTCAGTCCAGGAACATTACAAATGGAGCCACTTCAAACAGTGATACCACTGAAGTATAAATTTTATCAGTTGTAGCAAAAATGTAAATCACAAACAACCTGAATACTGCGCATTAAGTATCTTTAGGAGCAAGTGCTATGTGACAAAGCAAAGGAGTTTTAAACTATCTCAACTTAATTTTAGAGAAAATGGATAAAAATTTGAACTCTGATTTGGAGCTGCACTTAAAAAATCATGCTGTTCAAAGGGCCAAGTTGCTTTGTTCAAAGACAAGATTGCACATCTTACTATAAAACATGAAGGGAACCAAAAAGGTCATATCCAAAATGTCCGTAGGTCTGAAATATCTCTTGGAATATTTTCTTTAATCCTTTTTAATCATTTATCTCTATTGGCAAAAGAAAATTAGAAAATAGTTTTGCTTGTGAAGAATAGCTAATGTAAATTATTATTGGAGAAAGTAATCATGATAAGAATTTCCAACACTTACGTTTTATATACATGCATTCTTGATTTGGGTGTATTTTTATACATTAATGCCCCTCTGGAAGTGATGAATATTAAACTATTTTCATATCTGGATTGTTGTATGTATATGTGAGGCATCTTCTTTTTGAGTCTCTCCAATCCCATCTGTAAATGATAGGCTTCTTTTCTTCGTCCTGGCTACAATACAGAAATCCTGACTGTACTTCAGGTTTTTCAAAAGAGCTTTTGGTGTACTGTGTGTTTCTAATCTGTTTCTGGAACACCTGAATATAATCTACAGTTCTTGGAGCAGTTTGTAATAAAGCTGAGGTTCATAAGATAAAATACCTTCTTTTTTTGGTTTGGTCAATTTTATAGATTTGTAGATCAGAGGTGTCAAATTAGATTTCATTGAGGGACGTATCAGGGTTGTGTTTGACCTTGGAGGGCATGTGTGAGGAGGAGCAGGGGGGGTCATGGTGGGCGTGGTCAGGTTGGGCATGGCCAGGGTGGGTGTTTGACACAGGCTAAGATGCATTTTTCCCCTTCCCTTCTTTTTTCCATAGTTCTTTATTACAACCACTTTTCTATTTCTTCTACCAGATATTACTGGCAAACGTTTATTAATTATTCTTCATACTCCACTAAACTTTTTATTTCTAAATTTATACCCCATTGTTTAATAGTAAATTGCTTTTCCAGGCAGAAAAACTCTTTATGCTGTTGTGTTTTTATTATTCAACTAATAATAAAAATACAATAGCATAAATAACACCATAATACATGATCTAATAGCAGAGGTAAATTTCTAGGATAGTAAATAGAAATGGATGACAATTATAGACAGCGGATTGTAGATTAAATGGATCTATAGTATGTAAAATCTGGCATTAAACTGTAGTATTAACATAGGATGTTTCTATCCAGATCAGGCACCCACTTGAGGCCACATAATTGTAATCCAATCCAGTCATGATGAATAAGCCTAACTGAAGACTAATTTATCAGAAGGAAATCATTGTTACATTCCTGTATTTCAGAGTTTCCTCCTCCTCCTCCTCCTCAACAAAACCAGCAGATCTAAGTTCAACTTTAAATACTGGACTAGGCCCAGGAAGTTGTACTGGTCCAGTATCTCAACCAGTTGATGGAAGACATTTTGGCTCAGCAACAATTCTTCAATAGGTTTCAACAATGTGTCCATCTCAATATTCAGCAAAAACTGCATAGCTGAGAAGTCTGTTTGTTTCCTTTTATATCTATTTTCCTGAAAATTAAAATAAAAACAAGAAATAGAAATGCAAAATAGAAACCAACATCGTCAGAGCTGAGTTCTCAAAATGTGAAGTGTATGCAATAGCCTCTACTATGACAGCCATCTTCTGGCTCCTCACACTTACAATTTAATTGCAGGATGCCTGTAAACCAATGCTTACCAAGATTCCTGAAAAGATTCACACCCTCCCTGAGTTATAGTTGAAGGCATTTTCTGTTCTGTCTCCTGGTTTCTCATCCCAACCAAAGAGTAACTGTTACACTTACTGTACAATAGGCTTGTCTATTCCTGAGCACTGAGAAGTTTCAGTAATTTTAGCACTCATACAGAATTCAGTTTCCATGGAATATATTTGCTGGAGGCTTGCAGCTTTACTGTGAGATATATAACCTACGATGATATATTGCTACTACAATAAATTCTTGCTTTCCATCTGATTTCTGGGGGAATTTATAGTCCCTACTGGTTCTCTATAGCAAGCGCTTGGCTCTCTGCTCTCTTTCCTGACCCAATTCTAACACCAAGTGACTTCTTACTGTGTACACAGGTCTTACTCCTCAGAGATGAGTTGTCTCAATGCATCACCCATGTCTTCTTGAGCAACCTATGTCTCACTGAAATGCATCATCAGAATATTTTCAGCTTCGATGGGCAGCTGAACAAAGAAGTTAACATTCTTCAGCTCTGGCTGTCTCTAAATCATCCAACCCTGCGAACTTTGCTCACAGCTTCCACCAACTTTTCCCAAGTCTGTTGGACAAAGCAGAGAAATTCGGCCAATATTACCATTATGCAATTTGTGTTTAATAAGGGATTTATTTTGAACATAAACCGTGGACAGCAAAGCATAATCATCTGTATGTAATTAAGCCATGTTCCCAAAGAGAACAAATAGCTAAGTAATCAGCAATTTAAACATATAGCATAACCATAAAATAAAAATACAAAAAAAACCCAAAGATTTCAACTTTTTTTAGTAGCTTTTCTTTTCTACTTCAACTTTAGCTTCTTTCATAGATTTTGTTCCTAGTTATTTTCTTCTTCTATTTTAATTTGTTTAGTTTCCTTTTTAAAATATTATTTTATAGGTTACCATCACAAGAGCAGAGTTTTTGGGGATTGACAGGCTATAATTTAAAAAGCTACAGGGAGTAGAATGCCCTAACCCCAGTAACATTACACACACACACACACACACACACCATACACTGCTTTGAAATAGAAACAGTTGGGAGCTTTGGCCCACAGTGACTGATGCTACTGCACCAGCAGAATCCATGGACACCATGGACACCATGGTGAGGATGTCAACTGAGCAGTGGTAGACTCTACAGAAGTTTTCATATATTTCCAGAGGTTCATTTCACATTTTAATGTCCTGGAAGCAATTAATTAGCAAGAATCATGCCTGAACTCAAAATTAGTCATCAGTGATATTACTTAAAATATATGAACTGACAATTCTGCATGTAAAAATGAAGGATTATTTCATCACTAGTTTTTTTAATTATTATTTATTTGATTTGATTTACATTGCCGCCTATTTGCACATGGTGACTCAAGGCAACTTACAGAAAATAAAACCACAGTTAAAACAGTAAAGGTAATTTTAAAAAAATCAAATAAATTAATATAATAAAATCACCCCCACCACCCACCACCTCCCGCCCCGGCAACAGGAGACCATATGAGCCATTGAATGGGCTCCATCCTGCTCTAGGTTCCTCAGGCCCACTGGCAGAACCAGGTCTTCAGCGCCTTCTGGAAGAGTATTAGAGTGGGGTCCATTCTAATCTCTGGGGGAATGATGTTTCTGGGGCGGGTCCCACCAAGTGTATCTCCCTCAGGGATGGGACCTGCAACATTCCCTGCCTCTCTGCTCTGATGAGTTGGGTAGATGTGACCAGCAAGAGATGGTCCCTCAGATAACCTGGTCCCAAGCCATGAAGGGCTTTAAAGGTGACAACCAGCACCTTGAATTGCACCCGGAAGCAAATCGGCAGCCAATGCAGCTCCCGCAGGAGAGGTGATACATGTGCACACTGGGGTCTGCACAAAACCATGCAGGCTGCTGCATTTTGCACCAACTGGAACTTCCGGATGCTCTTCAAGAGTAGCCCTATGTAGAGCGCATTTCAATAGTCAAGATGGGAAGTGACTAGGGCATGAGTGACTGTGAGTAAGGATTGTTGGTCCAGGAAAGAGCGTAACTGACACAAAACCCGCAGTTGCGCAAAGTAAAGTTTCATTTCTAAAGTTCTAGCCCAAGTGGCATCTGTATAGAGAAAATGTCAGTCAGTTGTTAGTGGTACAGTGCTCACAAAAAATGAAAAAGAAATTGTGTTGGATGACTTGACACATCGGTCTCACGTATATATTAAATTGGGGGAGGGGAGGAAAGAGAGCATTGGGCCCTAGGACATCTCAAAGGGCACTTTGTTCAGGAGCATTGGACTCAACCATTCTCCCTAATCCAACAGTGGCTAGGACCAGGAAAGAAAAGAGAACTACTATAACTACTATAATACCGTATTCTACAATCAGACCAGAAGAATATCATGTTAAATAATACTGCAATTTTCCGAGAGACCATGAAGGACCAGAATGGGCTGTCTGTCTGTCCCACTCTGCCTCTGCCTCTCTCAAGTGTGATCATTACAATCTTAAAAAAAAAAATCCTTCAGGCCCTCTGCAAGTACAATCCAACCACCATGAAATCAGCTGGTTATTTTTAAGCATGACAAACCCTTTTTAGTACTGCTAAGGTTTCAGTCCAAAAAATGCTAAAGGAGAGTCTATAATCAGGCCAGAAAAATGATGCAGAGAGAAGGGATGTGAAAGAGAAAGGAAAATTGCGGATGCCTGTGCCATTCCGGTATGTTCAACACAGCTCACAAAACTGTTAAATGAAATACGAAGCAAGTCCAGAGCTGTCTCAGAGTTAAAACCCTTTTGCTTTAATGCCAGATAATAAATAGCCTAAAGTATTCGTTTTAATAGAACCTCATAAAAGTGAAGAGAGAACCAATAAAGCTCACCATGTGTCTGAAATATAACTTTTATATACAATAAGACTGCCCAATTGTGCCCAAGGCATTGCGCAATACACTATGGGGACATATAATACCCGATAAGATGAATTAATTACAAAGAGATTTTTCACCTTTTAAATAATTTACCCTTGGTCCCAGTCAAGACCTGTTCATATTTAAAAATGGGGAGAAGAAAATATTCCTTTGATTTATTCTTTGTTCTCTTGGCATGTCAAACATTTAAAAGAATATGAACTCACGGTAAAAATTGCATACACATACAGAGATGTATTTCTTAGGGATGGTTGTGTAATGATATGGATTTTGAATTCAGAATGTTTGATTTTCTTTGACAAGTAGACCTCATTTGTGAGAGTTTCTTAAAGCTTTTTAAAATTATTTCCAAATTTTATAAAATGCACTGTCCACGAGCAGTTATTTAAGTTATCTGTTAAACTGTCCTCCATTGCCTTTAGATGATAAAGAGACAGCATTAGTTATTGATTAAACATGTAGAAATAAACAAATCTGGAGCAAGCCACACAGGCAATTGCATCTCCATTCTATGTGAGTGGTATTTTTCCAATAAGTCCATTTTTAATCAGCTTTAAAAAAGAGTTAAGCACTAAGCCTTTTTAAGAATTACCCTGAGGTAAGATGAACTGCGTATAAATTTTTAAAAATAAATGAAAAACAAAACAAACAAACAAAAAACATGGATTACAATGACAGAGTTTGCATGATTTACTGGGCCAAAATTATAATAGTAGGCTATAGTTTGATGGTTTAACCTAAAACATGTCATTTAGATTAGGGTTTAGCCCTTAAGCTTCAAGTTTTTTTTCCTTCAGCCCAATCAATAATTATCTTCAGATACCTAAACAGAAGGAAATTTGAAGTCTTTTATGACAACATGGACCATTGTACAATCTTACTGATAACCATTGTCCCAGCAATAGCATCTAAAACTCTTAGATTTTGTTATATGCAATACTTGATATTCTACTTTTCAAATATTTCTATACTACCCTTTAATTCAAAAGTGCCTGCAGCTTTTGAAAATAATAAGATTGGAACAAAATAAATAGTGTTAAAAGTACTATAATCATCTTAGAAGAGGGGGAAAAGGAATAATTGAACTTACTTTGCCGTTTCTGTAGAGCTAGTTTTGAATTATTGATAAGCATTAGCACTAAGTGTTATTAATGCTGAAACCACATGTAAGGAATTGGGGCAAGGAAGGGGAATAAAAGGGTAAGACAGATGTCCTTCAATATTAATTAGCAAGTCCAACTGGTAAAATCAATTCTCAATTTTCAGCACCACTGAAGCAATGGATGTACGAATGCTTTGGAAACAAATGTGTTTCTTGGCTTCCAAGTAATGATGTAGCTAAGAACAAAAACCCAGAAGAAGCACTATTTCAATGGCATTATGATGAGAAAACTTCCTTGCTGGTATGTGAAAGTCATGATTCGAATACTAAACTTCTGCCCCATCAGAGCTTTGCTAATCCCCACCCTCAAATATTATTTTGCAGTGTCAGGCCTGAAGCTATATTCTCTTTTGGATCTTTGGCCGGCCACACTTGCTATTACTCTACTATGCATTTTCTATTATGGGGAAATGGGAGGGGGGATTGTATGCAGCTGGGAATATGTAGCCATAACAAAATTCTTTCTAGAAAGCCAAGGTCATCTTTTGTCTCTGCACCTGACTGGAACTGGGTGGGCGAAGATGCCAGCTTGGCAGTGAATGATTGGACCATGTGACAGACTTGTGGGTGTGGGGGCAAGATCTTGAACTTTCA
>JANHFT010010084.1:108293-118332 GCA_032467955.1 Pseudoxenodon macrops | reverse complement strand
TATCTATCTATCTATCTATCTATCTATCTATCTATCTATCTATCTATCTATCTATCTATCTATCTATCTATTTCTCATATCACCTAACCTTGGGCAGATTAAAGACAGTAAGTTGTTAAATATAAGAACAATTAAAAATTTAAAATCTATATATGAAACTAAACCCAAGGATATAGACAGCATGGGGAACATGAAGTAGGTTATATTCCATTATTCCTTTCTTTAACTGGGAACTACTGAATGCTCCTACTAGGCAAAGTGGTGAAGTAAAGATTCCTCTTTAGTCCTTCTCCACTTGTCCTTAAAATATTTTGTTTTGTAAAATGAATTGCTGGAGCTACAATTTTTATTTCATTAACATACTATAGCTATTTTACTTAACTACATTAAGAAGAAATATTTTAAAAGAACAGCAAAGCCAAAGGTGTTGTAAAGACATTTATTTTCCAATGGGGTAATATTACACAGGTTGTGACAGGACTCCAATATCTGAAAGGAGAAATACTTAATTAGTATTAATATTCATTTTCTTTCTAAAGCTACATATTATTTAAAGTATCCAGCTGGGAAAGAGAGGATTATCTTCCAGGGAAATCTATCCAGTCTTTCTATAAAACAATATTAAATGATTTCATTGACATTTACATGTTTCTTTGGTTTGCCTTGGGGAAATCAATGTTATCATTTAGATGGATGTAATAAGCAATCTATGAGAGGGCAGATTAAGACCTGTAATCAATTAAGTATTAAACTGATATGAGGAAGATATAGGATAAACTGTACAAAATAAAGCCAATAAAGTTTGATAATAATTACTGTATATAGTGCAACATTTTTTTCTTTTGCTTAATTATTGTCCAAGGGATTTTCTTCTTTCAAAGTAAAACAAAAAGACTTGTCAGTATTGTTAACTGAGGAATCAGTGCAATTATAAATAGTGATGATAGCAAATCTCCTTGAAATATTTGTCTCTTGGTATTAACCTCTCTCAATGAATCACCATTGACCAGCAACTATCTTTTCTATTGTACCATGACGTTTCTACTGACTCTTATTATTTCTAGGCACTTAGTTATTCAATCATGTGTCATGGAATTCAGTGCCGATTCTTGATCTTCCTTGCCCCTTTCTCCATCATTTCTACTTTCATTTCCACTTCTTTCATTATAGCTTCTTTTTTTTAACCCACCTCCTTTATCCAAGCAGCATTCTTGTATTTCTTTGGTTTATCCCAAATCTGCACACAGAAATATGCCGTTTCTTCTTTGTCAAGCACTGATTTGCTCATTGTAGCCTTTCAATTGATGGATTGTTAGAATTTTTTTTGATTTGACTAAAATTATATCCCCAAAACCCCATAACTTTAACCTTAGACTGACTGTCTACTGTTGACTTCACCTCATTCCTAAGAGGTCTGTAAGGGGCGTGCATAAGTGCACCAGTGTGCCTACCATACTTATTTATATACTTATTTTTACATGTTTGACAAATAAATAAATAATAATATAAATAAATAAAATTGGAGATACTTTGCAATTTGAGCTTTGTATTTGTTGATTTTCTTGGCTTTAGCTGTTATTACTGTTTTGTTATTTCCAGTGCTTCCTTGCTTCTGAGTGATATTTCTAGATCAGGTATCATTCATATTTTTATGTTTCAGTTTGTTTTCTTTCATTTGTTCTAGCTTGCTTACAGTAGCATGCTGATTATTTTGGTGGTTCACTCTTTTGCTTTTTGTTTCTTGTTTGTTGATTTTGCATCCAAGGTATTTGGTTATACAGTAAGTTCAGTTATTTTGTAGGTTAGTTGGTTTGTTTCCTACATGTAGCTGGTGTCAAATTTAACATTACAGTATTGGCATCATAGATTAATGAGGACATAAAATGAATTTCAACAACCAGAGAATCAGCCTGCAACATAACAAAATTGAGAAAAGTGAAGGCAGTCTGAATACTGTCTGAATGCACTGTACATTTATGCATCTCATTAGGATCTTGAAATCTTTCAAAAACAACACATATCATCACGTTTTCTGTTGTTCAGAATAGCAATGTGCTCTTCTCCCAAACAATAAAAATTGTCTGTCATGTCTTACAAATTACTTTTTATATATTCTGTATTAGCTTGAGTTCTGTAAATGTAGGAATAGGTCAAAATTATTATTGTTAAATCTTCTATTTCTTAAAGTAACAATTTCATCACTTTTTCTCAAGAACCCATTAAAGGGAAATCTGAATAATGCTTGGTTGTAAAAATTGGATATCTGCCACTTTAATTATGTGGTATTCATTGTTGCAGCAGTAATTATAGACCTTCTAATAGCATTATTAACTTAAACAGAGGTGAGAAAAATGTAGAGGCAAAAAGTAGGAAAAGGGCAATTCTTTGAGAGAAAAATATTGAAAATTAATCATCCTCTAGAAGTGGTGTCAGTTCAGACAATTTTGTTCAGCCTGGCATCTTCAGATGTGTTTCAGGCTTCAAATGTCCTACAGATATTGGCTTAAAATTCTGTAAATTAAGGTAGGTGTGTGTGTGTCTGTGTTTATGTAGTGTCAAATAAGAAAAGTTTGGTCCAAATTAATCCAGTTCCTTCAGGAAGGCCCATTATGAGATACAGTATATTGAATTATGACCTTTCAACCTATTGTGCCTGTCTCATTCTTTGCTTCTTTTACAGTCATATTTTTCTTCATAATTAAAAAGTCTTACTTTAGGAAGGAATGATCTTCCATTTATTTTCCTGCATGGATCATTAAGGGAATTTATGATTCTTACATCTATTAATTGCCAAAACCTTCTGTTGCCTTCTCCTTCTTTTGAAAAAGTACCATTTTCTCACCTGATGAAATGAAAAGGGAGTGAATGGGAAAGTGAAATAGCAGCTCTCTGTAAATTAAATTATCTCCTGACATAAGGGAGTGAGAGTTTGGACAAAGTTAAGAAAAATGTTTAAATCTGAAAAAATGACAATCTTATTTTTAATAAAATTTTATTAAGTTTCAACAAAAAATAAAATATAAGGAAACAGAAAAAAGGAACAGAAAAAGAAAATATCAGGGGGGAAAGCCAAATAGCCAAGTTCAAAAAGGAAAAAAACAAAAATGTGAAAATATACTGAATATACATCCCCAATATACTGAAAAAGATCAACTTTTTCAAAAAGATTTGTAGGTGAATATCTTTTCAAAAATGCATTCACTAAAATACAAAATTGGCTGAAAATATTATTTAACTAATCCTTTAAACAATCACACATTTCCTTATAAATGACAAATTGAGGATCAGAAATAATGGCCTACTTAAAACACTGACAAACTCTAACAAGATTTAATTGGAAATTACCAACTTGTGATTTTATATCATTGCAAAAAGGAAACCAATTGTTCTATCAGGTATAAGGCCAGGATTTCTGTTTTGAATTTGAGTATGTGGCTTCAGTGAAATTAAGTCACTATTTTCTAAAATGGGCATCAAAATTTGTTTAAGAAACTGTGGGTTAACTGCTTCTTCCAACCAAATATGAAACCAATTTCTCAACTTGAATATCAAGCACTTTTAAAACATACCTTTATTACGGCAATGAATGAACTGCAAGGTTGAATAGTATATGGCTTATTCCCCAACCCACACATGGATTGTGTGCTTTACATAAGTGGTACAGTTTTTCAAAGTCATAGAGTATTTTTTATAATGTAAGAATGCAAAGAATATCAAAGAAAACTATTCACCAACAAAAAAAGGGAGAGAATTATGCCCAGGAAATTAAGCAGGCATACTTGGAATTTTATATCAAGAAAAAAAAATGTTCTAAACAAAAGAATTAAATACAACTTTAATTTATCACAGAAAAATTTTATGTCATTTTTTTTAATGTGTTATCTCATAAAGTGAGAGAATCAGTTTTGTGTTGTAGTTAAAGCTCCAGGCTAGAAACAAGGAAAATATTAAATCCAGCTGGGTGACTTTGGGCCTGTTGTTGTCTCTCAGCCCAATTCACCTGACAGGATATTTTCTGTGGTGAAAATAGGAAAAGGAAGAAGTATTAGATATGTTTGCCAGTTTGAATCATTTATAAAAACAATGTTTTTTATTATTAAAACTTATTTATTTTTAAAAATCTGGGGAGAAATGAATTGTGGTCTGACCCTTATGGGTGGTATGTGTCTTCATCAAATGCCTGGGAATTTGAGGGTTCTGCACAGTATCTTTGTTGCTCCTAACACTGCACTCTTCTGGGGAGACACCTCTGATATCATTCCTGTCTCAGTTTATGAATCACAATTCAAGTGCACCTTTCACTATTGGAACTTCTTTGGCCTTTACTTTCTATATCTTTTCTAATTTCTCCTTCAGGCCCTGGTACTTTTCATACTCCTTCTTCCTGATGTTCTTGTCACTTGACACCATTACATCTATCACCACCACTATCTTCTGCTCCTTGCCTACAACCACACTGTCTGGTTTATTGGCCAGCACCTGCCTGTCTATCTAGATCTGGAAGTGCCATGGGATCTTAGCCGTTTTATTCTCCACAACCTTCAGTAGAATCTCTAATGTAAAATCTCTAATGTGGAGTTGGGAGGGCCTAGCTCACACTGGGTGTAAATGTTCCTGTACACAATGCTAGCTACTTGGTTGTACGTTCCAGTGTATAGTCTTCTTGGCTGCATCTTACACTGTGCCACTATGTATTGGACTGTCTCTGAAGCCAAACTGCATAGTCTACATCTGGTAGATCCCTGCTTCTATTTACCTGGTGCTTAGTGCCTGTTCTTTAGTGTTTCAGTGTTTCAATGTACAGTTGTCTTTTAGGCTAGTCCTTTACAACTACTGGTAGGTTTTTTTCAATGTCTGGCACCTTAGCTGTCTGTTGATTGTACACTCCATGCAGGACTTGTCTTGTCATGGTACATCCTTTGCTTGATCTTTTTCCTATGTCTGCTGCTACATTGGACACTCTCTCAGATTACACTCTTTGGATGTAATCTTACTGATATACTCTTGGATGCTCTGTGTTTGATCCAGGTCAGTGGCTTTGAAACTCACTAGATCTCACCCACCTATACAAAGCAACAGTGAGCACCATGCATCACCTTGGTATATGCCACACTTGATGGCCACTTGTGTGAACTGTCTTGAATTGACTCCCAGTGTTGACTTCCATAGTCCCATTGAGTTCTCAGTGTCCTTTGTATAGCTCCAGGCATTCAGAAATCCACGTGTATGACATTTTGTCATTGGCTTTCCTATATTAATTCAGGTTGTGCTCAGATTAGTCTACATAGACCTTGAATCGTGGGCAATTGCTCTATTTATGAGACACTGATGTTTTGAGCCTCTGGAGTTGTTTCTAGTCCCTTTCCGAGCCATGTTTATGTACTAGCCCATTGTAGTTTGTTGGCTGTAATGTTTTGTAGAAGTTTCTACATGTAGGGATTCAGATAATTGATCAGTAATCAGTTCATGCTGTTCCCTTGTGGGGGCCTTTCATGATTAGCATTATCATCTCATATGTTAGTCAGTGTGCATGAGGACTTGCTGCTATCAACTGGTTCATTTGTGTTGCTAGGTATTAATGTAGTGCTGTTAGTTTATTTAACTAGTAGATGTCAATCATTTCTGAGCCGAGGCCTCCATCTCTTCATGGTGGGGAAGATTGGAGGAGACAGACTAACAATAAAGGTGGGATTAAAACAAAAAACAAAAAACCTGAATATATATATATATATATATATATATGATCACTTGATGTATATATACATACACACAGTGTGTGTGTGTAGCTAGCTGATGAGAGCTAAATAGCTTGAAATAGATCTATACTAGTTTTTATTTATCAGCAAAAAAGTATATATATTTATATATGAATATATGAATATATGTATATACTCTCTCTGTCTGTGTAGATATATCGATATGTATGTGGGGAGAGAGAGAGAGAGAGAGAGGAGGTGTTTTCAACAACACTATATTTATTTCACATGGTTTCACTCCCTTTTGATTGCCTATGGCTTATGTACTTATATATGAGTATTTGCATTGAAAGAAGAAAGTTAAAGTTTATATTTATCTCCTCAAAGAGCTAATGGTACAAGAGCAGCCCATCAGCATCACAATTGCTGTTCTTTCTGAATGTTCCATAAAGTGTTTTCATCCAACCCGCCAAGCAGCAGAAAAAAAGTGAAGCAATTTTATACGCTGCTTCAGACGTTCCCATATCTCTCAATCTGACATGGGCCAAATAGAAGATAAAGGATGCAAAGTGTGGGATACAAAGTCTCAGCTGCTTAGGCATCTTGGAGTGTCACAAGGTTAATGTTTTTTGCACACAGGACGTTGTTTGGGATTCATGGCAGAGGATTTAAGACAAATGATTTGCTGCATTGAAAGCAGAAGGGAAAGCATTTGAAAAGAAGAAGAAAAACACTTCGGTATAAAATGAGGCCTACTCTAAACAAGCTATTTCGAATAATGATGAGCCATTGTTTTTGTTCACTGGGAAGGGGAAAAAGTCATTTCACTCCTAACGTAATCCAACAGTATGTTCCACACACATAAAAGGCAAAATCAATAGAACCACATCAGAGAATAAAGCTAGTTTCACATGTGACTTTGTTTTACATTCCCAGTATTTCTGCAGAATTATACATATTTGATAACATAGTAAAAATTGAAACTAGTAAGACATTTCTGCTTAAATGCTCGATATGTCATAATCTGTGAATTAATTCTTGCATATGGAACTCAGATCAGTGCCGATGAAGAGTTTCATGATGTTCCCGACAATATATGAGGTGTATAACTTGCAAGAAATGAAGAGAATACTATGATATATGCATGAATGGCAACACTGGACAGAAACAGCATGATGGTGACAGTGATATATGGCATCTGAGCACTGCAGAATCTGATAGTAACGTGGTAATATCTCGGTGGGGGAAACTGAATTTTCAACACATTTTGAAGGGATTGAGTTTTGTAATAAGAATATTTGTTTGGTTTAAAACTTTATGGTACAGATTTAAAGGACGTGCCTAATTTTTCAAAAGAGAAGGGAAATTTGCCTCTGAAAAGTCAATACCTTCATTGCTGAATTTCACTGTTGCACAATTTGAAAGGGGGAAACTTTGGCCATAGCAAAATAAGGACTACACGATCACCTTAGACCAAGTGGGCAACTATGGCCCCTTTACAACCAGCCATGAACTCCTAAGTCCACAGGAATTGGATATGATTAAGTACGTGATGGCGGACCAAGGGCACGTGTGCCCAAAGTGGCACATGAAGCCATGTCGCACAGCATGCATGGCCTTGACTGTTTGTCTTCCGGGTTTCTGGCATGCATGCACGTGCAACAATCAGCTGTCCTTCACTCATATGGCAGTGCCAAAACCTGGTGTGTGCATGCACACTGGCCAGATGATCGTCAGGCGCACCTGCACACTAGAACCCAGATGTTTGGATTTTCAGGAGCACAGCCCTGATCAGCTTGTGCATGTGATGTTTCTACACAACCTTTTTGGCAGGTTAATGAAAAGAAGGAGTAGGGGTGACAGGATAGCAGTGTTTCAATATTGAAGAGCTGCTACAAAAATAGAGGGGGTTAACCTATTCTCCAAAGCATCTGAGGGCAGGACAAGAAGCAATAGATGGAAACCAATCAAGGAAACAACCAACCAAGATCTAAGTAGAAATCTTCTGATAGAACAATTAATCAGTGGAATGACTTACCTCTAGAAGTTATGAATGCTAGAAAACACGAGGTTTTTAAGAAGAGATCAGACAACTATTTGCCTGAAATGGTATGGGGTTTCCTGCTTGAACAGAAAATTGCATTGATCGCATATCTTTGATAAAAATAACTAGCTCTAATTCTCATAAACACACCAGAAAGTCAGTGGAGATTTTTATATTTTACATGCAGATAAGCACTCCAGAAATTAAATTAAAGTCACATTATGCCATGGTTATTATTTGTTATCAATCTAATCTGAAACTAAAGTTAAAGTCATGTTTGATATTTTATAATCTTTTGTCTTTATATTCTGAAATATAATTGGATTAATTTAAAGGAAAATCAAAATATATGGTCCATAAATAGTAGCAGATACGGTTATAGAAACAGATGCAACTATTACCACTTTTTCATATTTTTTGTATCAGTATATATTTTATTCTGATTAGTGGATGCTAAAGATTTACAAACAAGGGACAGATTGCCTGGAAATAGCATATAGTTTTTCAAGGTTTTTTTTCTGATGTTGTTTATATTGTATTTTTTTATAATGCACATACTTTAAAATTATTTTTATCACCATTTTGATTGTTTAATCGTTTTAATTATAAGACATTGCATATTAAAGTTAGCAACTAGATGTTACTGTCAGTGCAGTAAAAACAACTGCAATTATATTATTTATTCACAGCTTCTTTTAAGCAAAAACTTCAATCCAACCTAGAACTATTAATATGTTCTTGTTAAACTGCCTTACTTTTGTGTTTTCATAATGCCTGGGCAATGTTTACTATGGCATATTACAAAAGTAATTATTCATGATTTGCCAACTCCCATCAAGATCAGCTTTCTGAAAATGGTGCTTTCCAGATGTTCTGAAGAATAATTCCCAACATCCCCATACTGTTTGCAGGAAGAAAAAATACTACTGAAGTTAGTTTTGGCTCACATCTCAGTTTTCCCCATTCTTCTTCCTTCCTGCAACTTACTTATTTTATCATTTAAATTTTTGTTTATTATAGACAAGTGAGTACAATAGCACGAGGACTCAGAGAAAAAAGAGCTGTAATATCACTGATGTGAAAATAACAGTCATATTCTATATTTGCACTGACTTTTGAAATATTGGAAGATTTTATTCAGTTTGGAATGTCCTCTGAAGTGGTAAGTAGCTACATCCAGGTTGAATAAGACCTTACAAGAAGAAAGAAATGAACCTTCTTGCCTATAGATACTTTAATTTCAGGAAAAGCCTTTGTCAGATCAAGTACATTATTGTACTTGAAGGTTACATATACAGTAACCTTCCATGGACTTAGTCTGAACTGTTTTTAATTGTTCCATCAGCAGAGCTACAAATAATTATTCCTTATGTATGATAAAGTAGTGTGATTGTATGTGTTATATGCTGCACTGCAATAAGCAGAAAATATTCTACTGGCAGCACAATGCAACAGTTAAATACTATGAAACTATCTCTCTTTCTCCGGATTCAGGTATGATTCACAACCAAAAATAAAAACATGAGCAAAGTATAATCCATGGGAAAATCTGAAACGCTGGAAATTATTTTTAGCAGAAATGCAAAGTTGGATAAGAATTTTGTTCATTTGTCAAATATTATTTTTCTTCTTCTTAAAGCAGCTACTGATCAATATAACCAAACATAAGGTTTATATATGAACTATAACACTGGTAAAAATAATATAATGAAATTTTGCTTCTGTGTATGTGCAGAAGCTAGTTTTTGACTGCCTCGCTCACGTGCTTTGCGCATGCATTCGAGGCGTGACCCTGAGTGAACCTGCAGTAGGAAGATTTAGAACCCACGTCTGCTGTAACATACGTGCTCAAGATGTATTTAGAATTACCCACACCTGTGCATTGTGATCTTCCAGATTATCCTCAAATGTTTGATTCTTATTCACCGAACAGAATGGATGCAACTTTGTGTAAGTATCAAGCACAGTTATCATTTTCTAGTTAATATTCAAAACAAATTAAACAAATATGTGATCAATGTTAGAACACCTTGTCTACCCTAGATGAGTTCAAATCACCAGGACTGGATGGATTACACCCCAAGGTTCTGAAGAAACTGGCAGATAAGATTTCAGAACCACTGAACTATATCTTTCAAAGATCCTGGACCACTGGGAAACTGCCAGAAGACTGGAAAAGAGCTGATGTAGTTCAGCTCTTTTCCTACATTCAGCTGATGTAAGAAAAAAATAGATCCAGGAAACTACAGACCTATCAGCCTGACCTCAATACCAGGGAAGATTCTGGAAAAGATTATCA
>JANHFT010010084.1:76904-91240 GCA_032467955.1 Pseudoxenodon macrops | reverse complement strand
TATATTAGTTTCACCTTTTAAGTTGCATTACTGAAATAAATGAACTTTTGCACGATATTCTAATTTTTCAAGTTTCAGTGCTGAAACTGCTGTTGTCAGCAATCAGTTTTCACTGAATTAAATGGCACTGACTTGACACAACCAGTCTGTGTATTTTTCCTCTATAATCTTTATTTAAACCGTATTCTGGAATATGATTATTCAAAGGTAATATTTTTAATAGTTTGGATATCTTAGGGACCATCTGTCCCATTTACTTTCTACCCTTCCTATCTGGCAGCATTTTATAAAGGTTCCAGTTACCAAGAAGTAAGGCAGGAGTAATAACTCCTGTCTTTTGGAAGAATTGCTGCCTGCAGGCTCTCATTCTCAGGGGCTTCCAGAAGCAGATTAAAAAAAAAAAGGTTCTTGAAGCATTTAGGATTTCATTATAACCAGCAATGACAGATTCAATAAATTGTACCTTATTATGTTAAGTATTAATTTAAACGGAAACTTATTTGATTACTATATTATTTATATCAATCTTATTGCACGTTATCTGTAAAGCTCTGTGAATTGCCTGTCTTCCTTTTGACAAACTTCATAAACAAACAGTTAACAAGTAAAATGTTATTTCTAGTTTCCAATGAACAGGTGTCCACATGTTTATAATATTGAAAAAAATATGGAGTGCTAATATACTTGTTTATTCCCCAAGGCTCGTCATTCCAAGTGAATATGCAGTCAGTTTTTCTGAATGCTGTAAACACTGCCATGAATCATAAGAAGAATAAATTTATAGCAACATATGATGCAAATGATGATTCACATTGTAATTTGATGATTACTTTTAAAGCATCTTTTTTGAATGTTCAATGATCTGTTTCTCTGAGTCAATTGCACCAGCAAGCATTTTATAGAATGTACGGGATTAGGAATGATTTAGTTGAAGTTTTAGCATAACATTCAATAATAAAGAATTGGTAATAGGAATTTAGTGTTTTCCTTAGAGCCAATAGTGAGATATATTTGCCTTCTGCAAGTTGTTTCACATTGTCATCCAGCTCATCTTCAGTGTTTGCAATTGAAAATATTTTCTTCAACTTGAGCTGCAATATTCCTGATAATGTAAAACTTTATTGAACTGTTGCAATGCTTAATTAATGATCAAACTAAAAACATGTTTTTTAGGCTTTATGTATTTTATCCAGATGCTCTTTATTTAAATTTGTATAATTTTAAGATTCTACTTCCTACCAAGCTGAAAGGGTTTCTCCCTTTGCTTGTTTTAAGTTGAGAACCTGATGTAAAGATAGCAATCTGAACAGACATACTTATGTTCATTACCATATCTGAATTTTTAACAGGGATCTTGCAATCAATCATCCAATAATTTCACATCAATGACATGTATTCATAGAAAACAAAAAGAGTGCTTTGTTAGAAAATCTACCCATCTGCTCAGAAAAGTGGACATAAATAAGATAGGCAGGTTTTTTTCAGGAAAATTTTGGAAATAAAATTTATAATAATATAATAATATCCTTTTACTAAGCAAAAGGATATTTTGCTATTAGTCATAGCTGTATCATAGCCATTTGTGTTATCACTTACAATGTGGTTTGCAAACATATTCACCTGATACAAAAAGGTTGCCAAATCCAGCTTATCCAGAAGGATAAACAATGATGAATTCTATTTATGTACCATAAATTTATTATCAGGTTAGGGACAATGATCTGTTCCTAACCTAATCTTTTAGGTCTTCCAACAGTGCACTCATATCGACTTTGAGTCCATCCATCTTGCTACTGACTGTCTTCTTGTCTTTCCTTCTACCTTTCCCAGCACTGGAGCCTTCTAGCTCTCACAAATGGAGTGCTCAAATGATAAATCCTACTACAGGTAGTCATGTTGATTCATTCTTATTTTTTTTACAAACTGAAATAATGCAAAAAGTGATTTTAGACAGATTGTTCCCATTAGTTTCATGAGATTTATTGCCTGTGTTTGAAAGTAATGTTTCAGCATCTAGAAAGTGTTTTCTTGGTTAAATCCCAATTAATTTATTTCTTATAGATTAACTTGGACTATGCTGAAAAAACTATAAATGGTCAAAGCATTAATCTTCCTCAAATTTTATTTTATCTCTTTCACAAAATTGGTATAAATCTCGCTTTAAAGCTAGTTAGCAAGTCATAATATTAATTAAAATAATGCTAAATATAGGAAACATGATAATATTAAAATGGTAATCAATTAACCCAGCCTTCTCCAGTCTGGAAAGCTTGTCCTTGTGGAAATACTCACCTAGTATGCCCCAAATTATGCTTATTTTCTTGCATTTTTTGTGATAGCAGTAGTGGAAATGGTAGCAGTGACAATAAAGTCCCAATCTCTATCTTGTCCAACAATTAGTTAGGACATGCTGCAAAAATGTTGTGTATCTGGCACTGCCAGTGATTATTTTTTATAAAACAATTCCAGAAATCTGAGCAGTAAAAATCTTATACAACCAAGTGACTGTAAATGAGGCCATCTTCATTTAGCCTTCACATATTATATTTGTAGAGAAGTCATTTTGGGGTCCTCCCAGATTCTGGAAGGCCAAATTTGTACTCCATTGTTCAATCTCATTGGAGAAAAACTTTTTTCAAAAGATTTGTAGGCTGTAAGGTTCATGGAATATTGGTTTAACAAGGTCTAACACATAACAATTATAGTAGTGGGCAATGAAAAGTCCACTAAAATGCATTGAAATTTAATTGAGATCAGTTGGTCTTGGAGATTATTTATAGCCACCTTGTTCTGTTGAGTTTAAAGACTGCTGGAGACAATGGAAAGTAAATAGTTATTTCTTGAGTTTTATCATCCAGAAAGGTAGCTTCTTGAGATAGATAGATAGATAGATAGATAGATAGATAGAGATAGAAATGATAGAGATATTGATATATAGATAAGTGTGCTTGTATATAAATGCTGATTGATTCTTCATATGAATCACATGGACCAACTGTTTCCTTTCTACAAAAAACAATTTGTGATTGAAATAAATAACACTCCAATGCACATGTTTTTAAGCATGATTTTTTATTTCAATTCTTGGGGTTTTATCCATGTAAATATGTGGGCAGCTTTTACTGAAGAATAATCCCCATAAATTACTTTATATCAATCAAAAGTTTATTATGGTCCTAGACCAGCATAAAAGGATTATGTAACATGAATGTTTTGATGACAACAATGAAGTTCATGGAATGATTTATATATTAAATTAAAATGTTTGCCCAAGGTCACTAATAGCTTAGTAAATATTCAATAAGTCTCTGCGTACATATGCACATTTGCATACCTACATGCACCTACTGGTCCTGATTATTAGTTTGGAAAAAATTAAACTCACACTTGCATTATCAAGCCTTGTATAGATTTTATAAATAAAAAAAACCTGTAATGTTGTATGCCAATGAAAGTTTTGCACGTACTTTGCCTGCTTGTTTTCAAGAATACTGGCACTACTATGCAGTCATTTGCTTGCAAAGCACATTAAATTATGTTCTGGGCAATTCAAAAAGGTTAGCTGAGGAAAAAGACAACTAATTTTGTATTGTATTTTAGGCAGCAGCCTACTGACAATTATATTGGGGAATTAAATACGTGCAATGATCCTTTGAAAAACTAGGAAACATTGCAATATTTGGTCATCAATCAGAGATGTAATAGGATGCAATCATTCAATCAGAGTAATTGGATTAGGTTTAATTTCTTTAATTGCTACTGTAATTTGAGAGATGAGAACAGGGACAACTAGCTCTGGTAAGTCTTCCTCTCTCATATTTTGTTTTCCATTCCAGATGGTCACTATAAAAATTACAATTTATTAGTAAGATTATTATTTTAGTTTTTTTTAATCACCCAGTTTTCTCTCTCTTTTGTGTCATAGTATTCAGATTATAAACCTGTGGAAAGAGATTCTCTTAGATGCCTTTATTTTGGGGGTGGGATATGTGCATCAAATTTGGACAGTTTTTGAGTTTAGATTAGAGATTGTTAATTGCACTTATTGACCAAATTTTGAATTAGAATCTGGCAACTTCAAAAAGAATCTCAATGCCGAAATGTGAATCTCACTAAATTAATTAATTAATTTAGAAGGATTCACACATTAACAAAATCTAGATTTAAAAAAAATTCTAGAAATTTGACAAATTTGTCTTGTTCACAACTTCACTTTTTAACCATAAGAAGCAACTTACCATGTTTTTCCAGCCACAATTCTTTCTGAGAAATATGGTGAATCTTAAATAATGTTTTATCTAAGTTAGTTTTGATTCCTGTATGGAGGCATGTTTCAAAATATTTGGTAGAATATAAGAAGAATTGGAGCATGATAGCTCAGTAATTAAGATGTCAAGTTTGGAAAGCTGGATAGGCCGAGTTCAAGACCTTAGCACTGTGTGATGGGGTGAACTCCCATTACTTGCCTTAGCTCCTGCCAATTTCGCAGTTTGAAGGCATGCACCTCTTCAGCAGGATAGGTTATTGCATTCCGTATTTTCATGCTGGCCATATGATAATGGAAACATCTCTCAGACAAAATAGATTCCATTGGCTGAGAATTGGAGATGAGCTCTGCACAGTTGAGTCAGTCACGATTGGACAGGGGAAACCTTTAAACTTTTTAAGAAGAATGGTGGACTGTGAACCTTTAGTTATTGTTTTCCATTAATGCTTTCCAAATCCATAGTATTTCCATTTCAGTATGAAATCACAAACTGACACTTCTTCCAATTAAGTATAAAGAGCTACTATATGTGCATATTTATACAATATTGTTTAAAATTAAATAGTTCATAGTTATTTGGGTATTTGACAACAAATGAAATTAATAGCAAATTCCTGCTTTTTATTAATCTGATTGCATTTTGAAATAATCTTTTTTTCTAGGGAGAAGCCACAAAAATCCAAAAAATACATCTAAAACAAGGCACACCATAAACATAATAACTTTAAAGGAATTAAAGGATGTTTGGATCTGCTAGATTTCAAAGACAACCAATCTGAAATGCCAAGGTTTAAATTTCACATTTACAAATCTAACTTTAAATTGAATCTTTAATTGAACTGATAAATTTTTGGAACAGCTTGATTAAATATAATAAATTCCAAAATTTGACTCCATACTGAATCATGATGTACATAGTTATATAACAAATTTGTCATACCATAGTGTATGAAATTATGGGCAACTCAAAATGCAGGAAGTAAATAATAAGACCATAAAGGGACCCGCTGGACAAGATTAACTGTCTATTCAGTTCAGCAGTTTGATTTCTATGGCTGCCAACTAGAAAACGAACAAGTAGGTCAAGACACAATAATGCATTCCTGTCTTATTTGTTGGCAGCTGATATTCAGTAGCATGCTGCCTTCCAAAACCAGGGTTCTATTTAATTGTCATGATTAAAAGCTATTATTACAGTATATGTACTGTTTGTTAATTTGTTTACAAATATTTAATCTATATTATTAAAGACCCTCCTCATATCTTCAGTTTTAGATGACAGTAAGTTAATTATGTAAAGAAGTAATGCACTTTATCTTGTCTGATCTCAATTTCTGATATGATAGGATATACTTTATTCATACAAAATGATGTTTTGTGTATTTTTCTGTACAATGTATTTTAATTTATTAGTCTGTCACTGACAAGGCCTCTCACCAGCTGAACACATTAAAAAAAAATTCCCTGTCAATAATTAAAACCTTATTTCAGAAATGTATGGTTTAGAGATGTCTGAAAAACCAGCAAAGAAGGCATGTTCTTTGCTTAGAAATGATTGAGTCAACCATAAAGAAAATTTGATCCAAGTTGTCCTGTAACAATCCTACAACAACTGTAGTTGAACCAGTGGTGAAATCCCATTTTTTTTACTTCTACAGTAGTTCTGTGACCGTGGCTTGGTGGGCGTGGTGTGGCTTGGTGAGCATGGCTTGGTGGGTGTGGCAGGGGAAGGATACTACAAAATCTCCATTCCCATCCCACTCCAGGGGAAGGTTATTGCAAAATCTCCATTCCCACCCCACTCTGGGGCCAGCCAGAGGTGGTATTTGCCGGTTCTCCTTACTGCGCAAAATTTCTGCTACTGGTTCTCCAGAACTTGTCAGAACCTGCTGGATTTCACCCCTGAGTTGAACCTCCTTGCTGTACCTCAACAACAAGTGTAGACCACCTAGAAGGTTGTACATTGAGTTAACTAAGTGACACCCAATATAAGACTTTTTCATCACACTCCTTTGAATATTTTTATAGAAACATGTTAGAAGAATTTATTTAAATTTGTGGGATAGAGCGGATTGACAGAAATTGTTAGATCGCTTAGTGAATGAAGACTGGAGGCTCAGTGACAATCAGATCTCGTTTATTGACTTCAGCTCAAGATAATCCGGACTGCCAGTTGGGCCTGGGGAACCCTCTTTTATGGGATTCCCCTGGCTTGCAGGCAGACAATTCCATTGGCTGGGAAACTCTGTCGCTGGTTAGCCAACCAGCGACGGGCATGTAATTCTATGCAAATGGAGGTGGCAATAATCACCCTTAATGGGGCTCAGGATATGCAAGGGGATTAGGCAGAACACAACACAGATAATGTATCTTCAGCATGGTTCATATAGAGTACATTACAGGTGTCCAAATGGGAAATGAAATTCGACAAGCAGGCCCCCAGTCCTGGGATGTGTGCAGTTAGTGTATAAGTTGAATGTGTACAAGACCAAGTGTGGTCTTTTTAGAAAATGGTGTTATCTCACAGTTCCAGATTCTTCTGTTTAGAACTTATTTTATGATTTCCATCTGAGATACAGGATTGAGTATATTTGTCTGCCTTGATAGATGGCCCTTATCAAACATTAGATGGGAAAAGAATGGCACTATTATGTCTTTATTCTTCAAGAAAAAACAAAGGAAATCCAATTGCCTTTTGAAAAAGCACCTTTGAGACAATGGCACTATTAGTTTTCAATTTTTCAACTTTTGATACCATCAACCTGGAACCAACCTGGCAAGATTAAGCCTCAAACTATAGCATTTAGTAAATACTGTGTAGTATTACACTAGTATACTAGTATAAATATTAGTATAGTAAAATATGGTGGCTGGACTATAAACCAACATACAGTACAGGAATCCTATTACATCTTTACTAAAGAATTTGCCCTGCTCACTGCTTAAAATGTTAGTATTGCCAACAACTTAGAGATTAATTAAATAACCTTCTCCTACATGATCACTGGCTACATAAAGTACTTCCAAATGTATCCTCTTAAGAAGAATGTGAAGTTCTCACTTTTTAATATTTAGAAAAATAATCGGCTTCTAATAATAAATTAAACCTCTTACTTAAGAGCTGCTCATTGTTATTTTAATGATTGGTTTTTATTTTAAGTATATTAATTTTGCTTTATCTTATACTTCATATTTTTCTATTATTGTAAACTGCCTTAAGAGGTGGAATAAGAGAAAATCAGAATATAAAATCAGTAATGCATGAAAAAAAAGAATAAACTTGTGATTATAGAAGGAGCACTCTTTGTTCCTTTTAGTATCCAAATTATTGGAAGAAATGGGCTGTTATATCGAGTGGGCAATATTATAGCAACTGGCAATATAAGAGAAGCCAATAACCCCACATTTTAAGTGGAAGAGATTGATTTTAAAAAATGGATAGTCTATGGAAAGTTCAGAAAACCACTAATATTTAACATCTCTGTCCAACTTGGAATTGTCACTCTCTATTTGGATGAATTTTCCTTAATTCTATAAATTTACCTTTATACCCATGCATCACGTACCCACTTCCTGACGTAGAATAGCTCCTTCAACCCAACCCTAATTGAACCTACAGATTTATTGTACTTAAATTTAATTGCATCTAAAATTGTTTTTGTTTTTCTGCTTTAGAAACTCTTTGAAGAAAATAGCTTCATCTTGACCCATATGAAATTCTCACAGATTCTTTTTCACGAGCTGTTCCAGTAGATCAGTCATTTTGCCAATATGTCAGAGTGGAGATTAAATTAGGCACTGTAGACAGAATTTCCTCAGCAATATCATCTTTCTATGAAAAAGCAAAAAGTCAGAGAAATATGGCATAGAAACACTGAACTTCAGAAAAAGTGTTCAGGGTAACAGTGCTTGTTCATACTTTATTTAAAAAAATACAACTGAAAAAATAAAAATAGAACTCTTCTCCAAGATGAATATCCAGAGATGAATATCCAGAGTAAGATTGCATTATCATGTAATTGTCTCAATTGAATAGAAAGTAATTCAGATTTTACAAAGATAAACATACTAAAGTTAACTAATCTTGGTGGTATATTAAGATACTTAGCAACCCAAGTTATAAAATTACATAAGTCATATAGTTCCTTACTAGTCAACGTAAGAATGTTACTGCCCCCTTATCTGTATTAAATGTCAATTAAGAATATAAATGGAATTAAAACACCGTCCTGCCATATGTCCCCAAATTAATTTTAAATTTAAATAAGTTCTTATTTATGATGATAGTCTATATGTTGTAATATTAAAAAGCAAGCGTCCCTTTTTCATTGTATTCAATAATATTACCAAGGTTGGCTATCTCTTTTAGACAAAAAGCTTCTAAAATAAGACCTCGCCAATTTACAAAAAACTACAGATGTATTTCAAACTAATTAGCAATATGAAGATAATACAGAAATACTTTAAAAGGAAGGACATAGAGACAAATACATACACATCAGATGAATTCAGAAATTGAGAATAACAGCTTCTTTACATTTGAACCATCAGCATCACTGAAGCTTAATATAGCTTTTTTTCTTATTCCATTTTTCATTGCTTTCTTTAAAATGAACTAATTTGATTCGTTATCTTCTCTTGCAGGCTATTAATGATATTTGTCTGTTGTAATGAGGATGGACATGCTTGTCTGGCATGTACATTTATAATTTTGAAAGCAGACTTCAGGCAGTTTCCAGAAACAGATGCCTTGCTGTGGCAGATTGTCTATTCAAACATAGATGCTATAATATGTGTTGCATTTGTAAAATAACTATTTATCAGACTGCAAACTGATGAGATTACCGTTTACCAGGCCTCAAAATCCAGAAAATAGTCTTTACCATTCCAATTGACTGTTAGCATGACTGCCAGGGCAGATGTAGCTCTTGGCATTAGGAATCTAAGCATTCCTTGGTATTTGGCAAATTTTAAGGAACCTAGCACACAGACTTTGTTATGTTTTCTGCTCTCTGCTTGTCAGAATTCTTCACTGCGGTGTTACACTGAAACCAGAAGTAGCTCTGGATCTTCTCTCTATGCTGATTTTGCCACAGTGACCTACAATACTAGCTTGTGGTTGACTTCAAATGAAGTCAAAATGTAGTCTGTGGTTTTGTATGTTATACAAACAAATCAGTGCAATTTTTAAACCATGGTTTATAGTTCAATGTGTGGTATAAACTACACCAAGTATTCTTTAGTCCATAATCATCATTAAACAAATTTTGGTCTAACAACAGCAACGTTCACTTAAAGTGGGAAGTTTGAAAACACATGCAGCTGCATAATATTCATTGCTACTTCTGAGTAAGGAATTTGGAGAATACAATAAGTTTGAAAAGAACAAAATCAATGAATAGAGATGTAGAAATGTAATATATATTAAAAGAATGTTCAAAATTTAGAGTGAATAAACTTTCCATGCTGCAGATAGCATTTTAAAATAAGTGGCATAAAAAAAGAAAGTTGTTTGAATGTACTGTTCATCCAAGAAGACATGGACCATTTTCCTAAAAGCAAAAGGCATGTAGTAGTAGCAATGATGGAATCTTATTGTAGTTGTGGAAAACACATTCTTAATCATGTTTTTTGTTCAGCGTTTTTTTCAATGATGGAAGAAGTGCAGTGGTTAGCTATCTGGTGGTTCTAGTGAACAGAAATGACTTTTTTCTGATGAGCTGAAATAAACAAAATAACCTATATAGATATGAATGTGTACGTACATACATACATAATGATTGATGTATTTTTGTTACAAATAAAAGGTAAAATTATTTATTTTGGCTCAATTTATTTGAAAAAAACATGTGTTCTCTCAATCTTTGTGAAGAGTAGCACTTACCACTTGTACTTACACTTGTACTAATAGAAATCTGATAAGAGGGATGCTATTTACCTTGAATGAAAGAAACTATCTAGGATAGTCTCTACCCATCCAATTTGATCTAATAGAATCTACCATGTACATTTTCTCCAGTGGCTTCTGATCTAAGGAATAGGGTTCCTTCAGGATTAGAATAGCCTCAACCCTGCTGGCTTTTGTAAGGCTTTAAATACTTGTCTTTGTACCCAGGTTTATAAATGTGCTAGGTGGCTATATCGTGGCTTTAGTATTAATTGATGATATTGGCTGCTCTATGTATTTATTTTGCATTATTAATTGTTTTAATATTTTTAAATGTTTACATTTTTTATATCTATATTTAGAACTGAAAGCCATCCAGCGTTACTAATTGAGAAGGATGGCTACAGAAATTGAATGAATCGCAATAGCACTTAGACTTATATACCACTTCACAGTGCTTTACAGCCCTCTCTAATCTGATTACAGTATCAGAATATTGTCTCCAACAATCTGGGTCCTCATTTTACCGACCTCAGAAGGATGGAAGGCTGAATCAACCTTGAGGCAGTGAGACTCGAACTGCTGAACTGCTGGCAGCCAGCAGTCAGCAGAAATAGGCTGCAGTACTGCATTCTAACCACAAATGAATGAATGAATGAATGAATGAATGAATGAATGAATGAATGAATGAATGAATGAATGAATGAATTTTAGACTATATCAACTGAAGTATAAATTCCAAATCCAAAAATTCAGCACTTCCACTTCATGTGGCACTTGTCAAATTCCACTTTACATAATGTGTCATATTCAGAAAAGAGCAATGAGAATTACTAAGAGACTGTAAAATATATCCTTTGAAGAAAGATTTAAATATATGACATCTTAGTCTTGACAAAAAAAATGAATAGGATCTAACACTCTTCAAAAACTTGAAAGGATGCAACAGAAAAGAATACTGAGATCTGTTTTTTGTTAGTCCAGTCCTCTGGAAAGAGAAAACTACAGGAAGTCAAATATATATATAGTACATGAGGGAAAATGTACAATGCAGCAAGAGCAAAGGAACTAATTACTCAGAAAAGTGCTGGAGTTTTCTTTACTGTGCATGTTATATTAGGCAGCCATTTGTTCAGGATTGAATTAAATGATCCCTTAGAACCAGGGGTGGGTTCTGGATATTTTTGCTGCTGGTTCACTCAGGGTCACATCATGTGTGCATGCGCAGCAATAAAAATATAGCTTCTGTGCATGCACAGAAGGAAAATCCAAGATGGTGGCGCCCACGGAGACACCGACAGAACTGGCTCAGTGATATCATCACCGAGCTACTAACGGTTCTAAAGAACTGGTAGTAGCTGCTTAGAACTCTGCTTAGAACAGTACTTCTCAACCATAGAAACTTTAAGATGTATGCACTTCAAATCCCAGAATGCTGATTGTGGAAATTTGGAATTTGAAGGCTACACATCTTAGAACTAGCAAAATTTAGAAACATTACCTTAGAAATTTTTGAAATAGGAAGATGTGCATTTAGCTTCTGAGCATATTAGAGACAAATAATTTGCTATCCGACAAACAGTTTGGCTTTAGGAAAAACTCATCCTGTAATACAGTCCTTTTGCACTGTAAAAATATCTGGACTATATGTCTTAATCAAGGTAAAACTGAAATTTATATAGATTTTTATAAGGCTTTTGATTCAGTAGTACATGGTAAACTGCTGTTGAAATTAAACACTTACAGCATTTATGGACCTTTGCACAAGTGGATTGCTGCTTTCCTGTCTAATAGACTGCAGAAAGTCAAAATAGGAAACTTGTTGTCTAATACTGCATCAGTTAACAATGGTGTTCTGCAAGGCAGCATTTTAAGTCCCACACTTTTTTGCTCTATATTAACAATTTATGTGATCAACTTAAAAGCAATTGCATTCTTTTTGCCGATGACGTAGAATTATTCAATTCTACAGATAATTCTGTTGTTTTGCAAAGTAATATCGACTATGTGTCTGAATGGTCATCGATTTGGCAACTTTGAATTTTGATTAATAAATGCTCTGCCTTACATATTGGTAAACATAATCAGAATGTCAAGTATAAGCTAAGTGGCATAACAGATGACCCTCACTTTGTTAAGGACCTAGCTGTACTTATCTCTGACAATTTATGCTCCAAATCTCACTGTAACAGCATTGCTAAAAAAGCATTAAGAATTGTAAACTTAATTTTGCGAAGCTTTTTTTCTGGAAACATTGTATTACTAATTAGAGTTTATAAAACGTATGCTAGACCAATTTTAGAGTACTGATCAACTGTTTGGAATCCCCACCATATATCTGATATCAGAAAAAACAAGCGTAGTTCTTCACGAGAAAAGTCTTCTGTACACAATAGAATTCCTTATGCTAGTAGGCTCAAAATTCTCAGTTTGGATAACTTAGAACTGTGTTGCTTGTGATCAGACCTAGGTATTGCATACAAAATTATTCATATTAGTGTTTTACCTGTAAATGACTTTTTCTGTTTTAATCACAATAATGCGCCCACGAACAACCATTTTTAACTCAATGTAAATCATTCTAAACTTGACTGTAAAAAATAAGATTTCTGTAACAGAGTTGTCAAAGTCTGGAATGTCCTACCTGATTCAGTTGTCTCAGCTACAAATTTTCACAGTTTCAGTCACAAATTGACTTCCATGGACCTTACTTTATACTTAAGTGGTCAGTAGAGGGGGCGTGCATAAGTGCGCTAACATGCCTATCGTCCCTGTCATTGTATTTTTATTCTCTTATTTTTGTTCTCATTTTTGCTTGGCAAATTCCAATAAATAAATAAATGTAAATTTTATTTTCAGATGAAAACTGGCAACGGGCAGGTTTTTAACTATGGCTATAAAAGCAAGATTATTAGGAACAAATCAGTGAGTTGAGCTTTTATGTCTATTATTTATTTATAGATATTTATTCAATATCTTATTTGTTAAACTGTTTTATGTAATATAGATAACATTTATAACTTGGTTTTGAACATATTGACCATAAATAAAATTGAAGCTTTATCTCAAAGTATGCATTGCAGTTTTTAAAAATAACATTTTAAATTTTTTGGAAAAACAAAAATTAGTATATATTTCACAAACAGAGCATACGTGTGTATTCTTACTCACTCAAAAAAAAGTTTTAATCTACACATGAATGTTAAAGCTAAACCTCTTACATCAGGCTCTCTGTGCTTTTTTCACAATGTCAGACAACAGCTACATTCAGTGGAGCTAAAATAATTACAGGGCTCCAGGAGATTCCCAGAAGTTTTCTCCAGAGTTTTTGTTTGTTTGTCCAATGTAAGGCAGCTATGCAAGTTACAATCAAGATCAGGCAATAGCAAAAGGCTTAGCATGAGAAGGAAATGAGTAGATTTGGTAATGAGAACAACCTGTAAGGAAAGAGATTTTCTTTAAAAAAAAAATCTTTGTCTTTACCCTCCTTCATATAAATATTTGATTGGCTCCTTGCCCTGGGTACCTAAAGGTTTTATTTTTAAGCCTGCAATAGGAATATATGCTTCTTTAAGAAAAGGAAACTCTGTTCAAGCAACTGTCAGATCTGTGGATTTTCCATTTATAACTACATCGAAATTTTCATAAATCTGGATCTCATAAAGAAAATTAGCTTAGCTACCAAATGCTGAAACCACTGAATTTTTCCCCTGCAGAATCAAGAATATATGGCAAAGAACTGTAGCATAATTCAGCCAGTAAGCACAATTCCAGAGGAGACAAGTATATTAAACGTTGCCATCTCCTACCACCTAAGACACATGCAGCCTTGTCTGGTAACTTGGAAGGCTTCCAACTAAGGCTTTGAAAGCACAGTATTGCACAAATGCTCTTCCTTATTTATGGAACTTTACAGAGTACCAGATGACCTCTGTAAAAGGTGTATGTATGTATGTATGTATGTATCTACATCTATATCTATATCTATATCTATATCTATATCTATATCTATATCTATATCTATATCGATAGATAGATAGATAGATAGATAGATAGATAGATAGATAGATAGATAGATAGTACATACCATATTTTTCTGAGTATCAGACGCACCTTTTCTCCCCCTAATTGGGGCTGATAATTTGGGTGCATTTTATACTCCGAATGTAGCTTTTTCAAAGC